>LT855411.1:1612859-1716713 GCA_900184765.1 Hymenoscyphus fraxineus
TTTAATCGGTCCTTAATAACCTAGAGGTAGTAATTCTCTTATAAGTCTAGTAGGTCGGTTATAAAATCTATTAAGAGTTCTTAGAAGAATTAGTCGGGTACTAGTAATAGCTATAGGAGTCTATACTTATACTCCTACTATACCTTATTCCTTCTATAGTAATTATAGTTCTTTAAAAACTATCTTATATACTTAGACTAAAGTAGCTAGTAGAAGTTTTATTCTATTATAAAAGTAGTAGAATCTCTACCTAGGTAGCTATAGACTTATAAATTATAAATAGATTAAATAATTTTTATTCTTAGAATATTCTTCTAGTTAAGTTTAAATTCCCCTTCTTTAACTTTAGCCTCTATTAAGAATAGTACTCTAGGAACCTATAATCTTTTATAGTAGTATAGGTAGCCCTTTTTATCGATTTTATAGTTGTCTACTTAGATCTTTATTTTAACTTCGCTTAGAAAGGATTAGTTACTATTTAAGACTAATTAGAAAATAATATTATATAGTAAGTCTTCTACTACTAATTTGTTTTAAAGTTTATTAAGTTCTTATTCCTAGAATAGTACTTAAGAGTCCTAGTTCTAGTTTAAGGGGTCCTCCTACTATATATTTTAAAGCTAGACCGAAGTAGTAGCTACTACTACTACCTCTCTTTCCCCTTCTAGGTCCGGCTAGTTTCCGACATAGTCCGGCTCTAAAAAACGTTTATACTTAGATATCTTATTATTTACCCCTAGAGTATTCTATTCTCTTCTAGATAAGGCGTCTAGTATAATAGCTTCGGTACCCGGCTAGTAGTAAAGGGTAAACTAAAATAAAGCTAAGGTCTTATACTATTAAATTTAGTATTTAATTAGTTACCTCTTAGTTATAAAGTATTCTAGGTTCTTATAGTCTATCTATATTATAAAGGGGCCTACTACTTTTAGTTCGAGTACCTAGAACTTAAGTAAGGATACTACTACTAATATCTTCTTATTATAAATATTATAGTTAATTTCTATCTTATTTAGTTTCTTAGAAAAGAAGTCTATTAGTTAATAGATTCTATCCTTTTCTTAAAAAAGTATACCTCTTATTATAAATCTACTATAGTCTATCTTAAGAAATATAAGTAGGGTTAGGTCCTATTTTACTAATATAGAGGCTTTATAAAACTTACTTTTTAATACTTAAAAGGCTAGCTCCTCCCCTTCTCTCTAGGAGAATAGGGTTCCTTTACTAGTAAGTACTATTAGCTATCTTACTAGCTAGGAGTAGTTAGGTATAAATATTTAATAGAAGTTATAGAACTCTAAAAACTAGCGAACTTCCTTTTATATTTTAGAAACCGCTTAGTTTTATACTACCTTAACTTTCTTAAGGTTGAGTTTTACTCCTTTCTTACTAGTATATATAATAAATCCTAAGTACTTAATCTATTTCTTTATAAATTCGCTTTTTCTAGGGTTAAAGAATAGGCCTCTATCTTAGAGTTTATAAAGGACGCTTTATACTTTTTTAAAGTAGTTCTCTCTAGACCCCTTAGTATAAATTACTATATTATCTATAAAGGCTAAGGAGTAGACATTTAATAAGTCTTATAGTAAACTATTAATATACTATTAAAATATAGCTAGAGCCCCGCTTAGACTAAATAGTATTACTAGCTATTCGAAAGAGCCGAATCTTATTTAGAAAGTAGTCTTATATTTATAGTCTTTTACTATTCGAATTTAGTAAAAAGTAAAGATAACGTTAACCTTTATAAGCTAGTCGGCCTCTATTATATTCCTTAAGGTCTCTAGTATTAGTAGAAGGGGGTAATAGTTAGGTTTTATAATTATATTTAGTATTTAGTAGTTATAGTAGAATCTTAGTCCTCCTCTTAGTTTCTATATAAATAGGATAGAAGCTACTACTTCTAATATAAAAGGTCTAATAAATCCTTTTTCTTATAAGTTATTAAAGGATTTCTTTAAGACTAATAGTTTATTTCTAGATATATTATAGAGTAGCCCCTATAGTAAAGTAGTTAAAGTACTATTTACTTAGGGGCAGATATTAATTTTAGTATTAATACTAGGCTTATAAGATACTAGCTTTTCTACTTCCTATTTAGAAAAGAGTAGTACTATATCTTTAATCTTTAGAAGTAGTTATTATTCTAGCTATTCTATAGATAGCTTCTCTTTAACCTTAAGAGCTTTTCTAATATCCTCTATATTTAAGGTAACTACTATTATAAAGGTACTATTATCCTTATAGTTATAGTAATTATAACCTTCCTTTATCTATAGTAATACTCTACTATAGTAGAAACGCTATTTCTCTAGTATAGTCTATATCTTATTATACGCTTTTTATAGGTTTCTAAGAATTATTAGAAACTTTAAGTTTAGTATTATATATATATAAATAACTTAGTAGTACTTAGTAATACTTATTTAGAAGGTAACTACTTCTTTAGCTTTTAAATTACTTATAGATAAGAAGGCTCCTTTTACCTTCTATTTCTTATTACTTATATTTAAGAGTTTTAGTCTTTTTATAAGGTCTCTATTTATTATAGTATAGTATTAGTATCCCTTATTAATAAAAGTAAAGGTTTTAAAAGATTCTTAAAAGACTATATCTATATATATAAAGTTTCTATTTATTACTCTCTTTACTTTCTTTTATCTTTTTACTAACGCCCCTTTTACTTTTAGTTCCTAACTATAACTAAGAGCTACTCTTTTTTTAACCTAGAAATATTAGCTTCTATTATTTTATTATTATCCTCTAGTATAGGTTCTACCTTAACCTAGTTAATCTTAACTAGTAGGGTAAGTATATTATATAGGTAGTTTCTAGCTTAGTATTCTAAAGCTCTATATTAGTAATAGAGTTTCTTCTTTTAGTGTCTCTCTTACTTATCTTAGTCTACCTACTTAGCCTTTTATTTTTCGCTTATAGTCTAATAGTTCTTAAGATTTCTTTTATAGTCTTTATAACGTTCTAATTAGCTACTGTCTATTTATATTACTCCTATAATAGTATCCCTCTTACTATCTAGCTAGGGTAATAAGGACTACCTCTATTATAGAGTAAATACTAGTCCTCTAATACTAGATTCCTTAGTTTTCTCCTTCTATTTCTTATTTAATAATTTAAACTAGTTAGTCTCTTTAAGGTTAGTTATAATATACTTAACTTTCTTAGTAAATTTATAGTAATCTATTTATTTAGGTATANTATATAAAGTTTAAAAAAGTATTTTAAAAGTAGCTAATCTTTATATTATTATTCTAGCTCTTTCTATCTACTATTAGTAAAAGTTTATTAAATTTAAGCTAGTATTTATACTAGGGTTAACCTATAAAGTATCTAATATTATTAAGCCTCTTTAAGACCTTAGCTTACTTATTACTATTTATAAAAGTCTTATTAAGTTATATAAAGAAGTAATCGAAATCCTTCTTATTTCTATTACCTCCCTTCTCCTAGAAGTATCTTATTTAAGCTCGCTCTTATAGTAGAAGGGTATTATAGATTATATTCTAGTAGTATTCTAGGGAGAGCGATAGTTTTATAAAGGACCTTACCTTATAAGAGCTCCTAAGCCTTAGAAGGTAATCTTAAAAGGTACTTATATATCTGTCCTAGGTTAATAGTTTCTAGTCTCTAGGGCCTAAGACTTAGTTGTCGGAATCCGATCGACTTACCTAGCTAAGAGTTTATACTAAGTTCTTTAGGAGCGAGTTCGTTAATAAGGGGATAGAGGCTATCTATTCTTAGCCTTATAGCCTCCTTATCTTAGCTTCCGCTACTTCTATACCTTCTTCTACTTATTATATATAGTAGCTTAGGTTTTAAACTACGTTTATAAGTTCTTAGAACAACTCTAGTAATAGCTATACTATACTTTTAAGAGCTAGGTAGAATTAATTAACTCTTACTAAGCTAGGGGCGCGACTCTAGTAGAATTACCCGGGTACTTGTATACTATCTTATATAGTAGTATCTTAGTTAGCTATAATTAATTAAACTTAATATTACAAGGGAGTAGTATATATATAAAGGCTCGATTATAGTATTTAATAAGTTCGATAAAGGAGGAAGAGAAGAGTCTTCTTAGACTCTATAAATAAAAGAAAGGTATACGTTATACTCTTAGCTAGCTTAGTAAGTACTAGTACAGCTAGTACTATACTTAGGGCCTAATCCCTTATATAAGCTATCCTTACTACTCCTATTCTAGTTAATTACCTTCTACTATCTTAATACGAATATATAGTTCCTAATTTACTTATCCTCCTCTAAAATAACCTTATTAAGATTAAAGTTTAAATTAATCGAAAATACTACTTCTTTTTTCTTACTATTTTATAGGTTATCTCCCTTTAGCTATAATATTATATCTACTACTTTTAGTATAAATCGAACTAGTTTAATTACTATAGGATAGTAGATACTTAGTATTTATAGTATAGAATCACACTTCTATTTCTATACTAGGTTCCCTTTAGAGTGTTTTAAGAAGTCGGTTATATACTTACTAGAGAAGTTCTCGAGTAGTAGAACCTTAGTTTAGATAGTAGTAGATCGTACTACTAATTAAAAAGCTTAAGATCTTAGTAGAATACTATTATTATTATTATCCTTTAATTATATAATTATAGTACGATTATCTATAAGTAATTATAAAGGAGGTAATCGAATTATAATACTAGAAGTTATATCTACTATAGGAGTATAAGATTACCTTATATTTTATATAGAAGTACCTAGATTAGAAGTATTTAACTCCTTCTAGGTTAAGAGCCTACTATACTACTAACATTTAAGGTAGTTATTATTAGGATCTTATACGTAAATTATAGAATAACTAGAGTAAAATTTAAGTACTATAATCTACTAAGTATATAAGTACGCCCTATAAGAGCTAGAAACAAGTAGATATCTACTAACTTTTAGTATAAAGTACTCGAAAATACGAGATCTATAATTTTACTACTATTTAGTAAAAATATATACTACTTTCCTATTTCGGATAATAGAAAGAGGTAGTAGAAGGAATTAAAGTATTTAATTAGTTAGAAGATATAGATATAAATATAACCCTTTAAATTAGTAAGTATATTTAGAATACCTACTACGATATTATACTTACCTAATAATTATACTTTTAGGACTATAAACGTATATATTTTATTTAATTAGCTCGATTATTTAACTCGTGTTATTAATAATTAAGGCTATTAATATAACGTACCGGTAGAAGTAGACTTTTTAGTAGACGCGAGTATAAGAGTACGTATACTAATAGACGATATAATATAAAAGTAGGCCCTTTATATAGTAAATGTACTAGTATAACTCGTAGGAATTATTAATTTATCTATTAATTTTATAATTAATATATAGAGTACCTTTAAAATAGCTAGAAAGGCTAAAATAACTAGTATTTTCTAGTCGTATAATATAAAAGTAAGCTAATTATATAATAAATATAGTAGTATATCCCGAATAGATTATTAATTTAGCAGTTAATATATAAGACGCCTTTAACATAGCTTAAAGGGCTAGCTAGAATAACTAAAATAGCTAGGAAATAAGAATATATCTTTATTATAGTAATTATTATACCTTTAGTATATTTTACGTAAGTTGGTCGTGAAAAAGTAACTAAATTTAAGTAAATAAATATTAGAATTTAAAATTATAAATATTATATGCTCGATCGGCCCATGTCCGTTCCGTAACACTTTAATATTTAAATATATCAGTCAGTCATTTGGACATTTTGTTCTGCCTGTTGAATTTTCTGTTTTTTCTTAGCTTAGTACCAAAGTGAGCTAAGCCAGATTCCAGTGGATGAGTGGCTGTCCTGTTTTTGTGTTAGACACCTATTGAAGTGTTCTGATGTACAGTTCACGTACCTCATATCTTGACCCCTATCTGTCAATAGTCCTATCATTCACCCCAAACCTGCTGTGCCATTTCAAAGCCTAGAAGGTGCCATAACCAAGAGAAGCACCTCTCAAGGCCATCTCACTGTCCGTACGATTGTTGTTGTCCTCAATCTCAGCTTCGCCCTTCTCATTCTCAACATCCTGCTCCTCATTCACCTCAGCTGCATTTCCTTCAACCTTGTTCCCTCCCCATTTATTCTCAAGGTATCTGGCGGCAGAAGTACAGGCCTTGTCCAACATAATGAAGCAGAAAATAACTGTAAGGATGGTACCAGCCAAGAGAGCGTACACTATGAGGATTCCAGTGAAGCCCTTGTAGGGGAATTCAGGGAAGTCGTCTCCTTGGAAGGATTTGTTGGTTTTGATGACAGGCATTGTAGATATGAGGGTGTGGAGTTTGCTGGTCGCTCCAGATGTGTAGGTGGAGATTATGGTTGTTCGCTGGTGGTTGGGTGCAGGAGGGTGGAAGTTTTGTGGTGGTCGCTCTCCAAGAACAGGATGAGAGCATCAGATCAGAGTTATGACCCGATGCCACCAGACCAAGGGCTAGTGAATGACAGAACACAGCTGTTCATCTGAAAACTCCTTCACATATGTCTTCCAGAAATTATTGCTTAACATTAGGAAGATAGAAGTTATTTCGCCGCTTGCAAAGTAGTTGTGGCAGGTTCCAAGCACTTATCTCACACAATAACCCATCAGAAGTAAACAAGCTTTTTTCTCCCCAATGGTATTGATTTTATTATAACCGAGTATCCATATTAATGTATGATATTACTAAAGCTATGCCAAACTTCGCTCCTTTTACTTGTAAGAGTAAGTGTTCGTTTAGTTGAGTTTCTTGTGTAATCAGTCCCTCCTACAAAACCCCCATTACCTTTTCACTTAACCATGAGGAAAATACAAATCAGTTTCTTCCATACTTGATCCATTGCCATCTGGTGATTCTTTCTATCTCATGACATGGACATATATCTAAATAAGCGAATGCATGCTATCTACATCAAAGCTAAGCAAGCTGAGCTGTAGAATCACAAATGGATTGCTAACACCAAAAATAGAGGAAAAGATGCATCACTTAAGTTTTTCATTACAAGACTGAAGTCAGCACACGCATCAGTCAGTTGCTGATCCGTCCAACCAGAATTTCAGCAACACATTGCAGGCGAAGAGACTGCATTTAATTATGGTTTATAAAGTACACGACAAGACAGGAAGTTTCAATGCCAAGTTCATCACTCTTCAAACGCCTCTTTGAGAGCGGCTCGTGTCTGGGCAAATATTAAGCCGCCTAAAGTGGCTCTGGACAAACTACACTACTTATTAGACTTCTTTGGGCACTTGACCCGATACCATAGGCAAGCCAGGTCTCAGATAAGGATTTCCTATTGTTAACTCAGATGGGTCATTGTCGTAAGTTGAATTCTCTTCTTATACACTCAAAGGACTTCGTAAACTTGAACATGGGTATTATTATCATTGGCTTTTTTACTTGCAAGTTGCCTCTTTTGCTCTGGCCAACATCTGTTCTTTATGATAATCTGTAAAGCCCTGGTACCACTATGTCAATTTATAGAGGCCAGAAATCATGGCAGTTCCCTCAATCTCTCAAAATCCACATTGGAACGCCTTATGGCGAACTAGCTGGTGCCTCCCCCACTACGCTTCTTCTCCCTACGCTCCTTCTTCCTTTGCTTTTTCAGTTCCTTCTTCAGTTCCTTATTTCTTAATCGCTCTGCCTCGTCCATATCACCGTTCGTCGGTGTGTCAACCTCCATCTCATCAGCCATAGGAATCGTGATCTTTGCAACACCAGTTGAGACTGGAGCTACCCTTGGGAGTGAGCCGGGAATGGAACGACTGGGGAGTATTGGGATACCCTGAGGTTCACGCTCGGAAATACCAGCCGCGCTAAGTTTGGATTTCTTCTTCTTCTTCTTCTTCTTTTGCTTCTTGGTAAGTTGCGACTCCCCTGGGATCTCAATTGCTTCGTCTGGTTCCTGGTCCAATTGCTTCAACTTAAGATCCTCCACAGCTCCTGGATCCGCCGCTGGCTCTGAATCCTCCTCATCGAATCTCATCCTGCCCTTGCCAGCACTGGGATCTGCCACTGCTGCCACCTCCCTGCCCTTTTTGGAGGACTCGGAAGCAACCTTGGTCTTCTGTTTCTTTGCTCTTCCCAGACCAGATCTACCCTCTTCTTCGTCGCTACTCTGCTCTCTCATACCTCGCTTCGCACTTGCAGCCTTCTCCTCGGCATCCCGAGCCTTGCTCGCCTTGAGACCTTTGGAGGGAAGTAATTTGGCGCGAAGACTTGTGTTGCCTATTTCGGCGTCGCTCTTCAGGAAATGCGCAGGAATGGGGCAGCCGATTCCAAGTCGAGGAGGTTGAGGACGGAAGAGCTCAGCATCTTCGGCTTGGAGTTGTTCGAGTGTTTTTCTCGGTTCCTTGCTGCGCGCAGATTGGGCGATCCAGCCTTTGACGACTTCTTCGTGCCTTGCGATGGCGACGGCGATTTTGTTGGTGATGATCTCATATTCTTCTTTGGAGAGTCCGACGGACTTGCCATCTTTCTCTCCTTCCTCGGTCGTGGCCATCAGAGGAGGTGCGGGTGTTGCGACGTTCGTAGCAAAGTGGTGGTGGTGGTGGGGTTGGTGGGGTTGGTGATGAGAAATTGAAGATAAAATAAATTTCAGCCTTGCGCTCGAAATATTTGGTGTTGTACTGTACTGTACCCTACGGAGTACTGCACTGAGTCGAGTACCTGGTAGGTAGGTAGGCTGCCTGGCTGCACGGACGGGCAAAGTCGGTTCACTCTGCCAAGCTCTCCGCGAATCCGTCCGACGCCCGCCAGAGGACAAACCCTCTGGGCCCTCAAAATATCAAATACTTGTACACTATTTTTCCCTCTCCGACCATTCATTGACACCCCCCCCCATACCCCCCTCCTTCTACACATTCCCTCTTCTTCTGTCAGTATGTTCAAGCTCGCCCGTAGCCGGCCCTTCGCGGCAGCTTTCAAAGCTCCTCTGGTAAAATCTTCTATGCCTTCTGCGCCTTCTGCAAGGCCAAAATCTGCCCGATACAGCTTGCTGATAGATAGCTCCAGGTCAACTCGCCGTCTCGTTTGGCGGGCGTTGCACAGCAAAAGAGAGCTCTGAGTATTCACGAATACCTCTCCGCCGACCTGTTGAGAAAGGTACATCCATACACGCCCCAGCCCGCGATGGTCGACGCAGAACTGCACTAATATGCGACCAGTATGACATTGGCGTACCCAAGGGCTCCGTCGCAACCACCGCTGCCGAGGCCGAGGCAATCGCAAAGGACATTGGAGGCGATGATATGGTCATCAAGGCACAGGTTTTGGCGGGTGGACGAGGAAAGGGTACATTCGACAATGGCCTCAAAGGAGGTGTTCGCGTTATCTACTCTCCTACTGAGGCCAGAATGTTCGCCGACCAAATGATCGGACACAAGCTCGTCACCAAGCAAACCGGTGCCCAAGGCCGTCTCTGTAACTCCGTCTACATTTGCGAGCGCAAATTCGCCCGTAGAGAGTTCTACCTCGCTATCTTGATGGACAGAGCGTCCCAAGGCCCAGTGATCGTCTCTTCGTCGCAAGGTGGAATGGACATTGAGACCGTGGCCAAGGAGAACCCAAGCGCAATCACAACCACATATATCGATATCCACAAGGGCGTTACTGATGCTATTGCCCGCAAGATCTCAGTTGATCTTGGCTTCAGCGAGCAGTGCATCGAGGACGCTAAGGACACCATTCAAAAGCTGTACAAGATCTTTATGGAGAAGGATGCCACCCAAATCGAGATCAACCCTCTCTCCGAGACCTCGGACCACCAAGTGCTTGCTATGGATGCTAAGCTCGGTTTCGACGATAACGCTGAGTTCCGTCAAGGGGAGATTTTCTCATGGAGAGACACCACCCAAGAGGATGCCGAGGAAGTCGCTGCTGCCGAGTCTGGTCTTAACTTCATCAAGCTCGGAGGTGATATTGGATGCTTGGTCAACGGTGCTGGACTTGCCATGGCTACCATGGATATCATCAAGTTGAACGGTGGAGAGCCAGCCAACTTCTTGGATGTCGGTGGTGGAGCTACTCCCCAAGCTATCAAGGAGGCTTTCACTCTTATCACCAGCGACCCAAAGGTCACAGCTATCTTCGTCAACATTTTCGGTGGTATCGTGAGATGCGATGCTATCGCGAAGGGTCTCATCAGCACAGTTGAGAGCATGAACCTACGTATTCCAATCATTGCAAGACTGCAAGGAACAAACATGGAGGCTGCCCACAAGCTGATCAATGAGTCAGGGATGAAAATCTTCTCCATTGATGATCTACAAAGTGCCGCTGAGAAGGCAGTAACCTTCTCAAAGCTAGTAAAATCTGGTATGTTATTCGATTCATTCTCCTTCAAGACCTGAACTAACGTGTCTAGCCCGGGAAATGGACGTTGGTGTGGAGTTCTCCCTGGGTATTTAAGCGAGCATTGTGCTGCTTCGCGTCTCTCTGTATTGATTCCCTTGCCTCCAGATACCTGGTGAAGTATGTATAATGCATTGTGTTTTAAAGTGCCGGGCTCGTTGGTAATTCCGTCTCCGGATTCCTAAATTGGATTCAACGCGAGGGAAAATATCTTTTTCATCAATAAGATACACAGGCGTAAGCCATACTAGAGAAATCATGCTCTAGGGCACCCTTCAATCCCAATAACTGTCAAATTGTTTCCAGCGTCTTTCCGTTTAGCCCTCTTTTCCTCGCAATACTGATCCCAATCTTATTTATAAGAACTTTGTTCACATTCATGGTGACAACATTCAGCACTAATTTCCTAACATGGGTCCGGTTCCTGCGAATTGACTCAGCAGGTTGCATCTAGCACGGTAGGCTAACATACTCGCCCATTCATCCTTTGGGATAAATAGGACATACAGAGGCTTTGAGGTGTGCTGCTCTACCTCTTCATCCAAAGCAAAGGCCGGCACCACGATTTTCACGACCTGAAACGATACCATCAACCAAAAGACGGCATACCAATCTATGCTTTTCCAAACCCACACAGCAACATGAAAAGTTGCTCGAATACCTTCAATAACCCAACTCCGAACAGAACTCCAGGCTTTCCGTAATGCCCAGATTGGCACTACAGCAATGAAGGATTGCCAGAAGTACACCCACTTCGACGCTTGCGGTTCTGGTTCTGGTTCTGGTTCGTACACCAACTGGGATAGTGGTGGACTGATGGGTAATCTGCTCACAACATTGTGATCAAGATACTCGCTTGGTAGGATGACTGGTCTTCTCTCTTGGCTCGCCATGTGTGGTGGTAACGGTGGACGTGGGATTGGGAACCGAGAAAGGCTGCGATTGGCGAATGCTCGGTCATGTCTATATAGGTATTCCCAGTTCAATCCCCATGAATTCCTGTACAATGCGCCATGATAATATGGTAGCTGGATTGGCAATCTCGGAGCTGTCTCTGGGGTGTGAGTCAAGGCGTTGAGTTGGGTGGTGTGAAGAGACATGTTTTGCTGATGAGTAATGGATGTTACGAGATTCTTCGAGCGTTCTGTTCGGTATTTCAGGGAAATCTGCTCTAGCACCAGAGGGGATTTGCGGCGAGCCAGAGAAGTGCAACTGCTTGTTCCTCCTTACTCTTGTGCTTGTTGAAGCTGGAAGGGTTTGCTTGCTCCTTCAGCAACCAAGTATCTACTTCTGGAAAAGAGCCAGGAGGGACAAGCAGCCTCTTATATACTCCTGCTCAATTGCAAGTGTGCCTTTCGCTCCATGCAGCAATATTTTCCTATCCTTGTGGTTTTTGAAAGAAGTCACTCTCGCGCCTTCGCTAGATTTATGATGATGGAAGCGAGGATTCTGGATGTTTCAACTTTCGATTCTGTTCTCCTCTGGCCATTGTTCTAAAGGTATTGTCTCGTCAATTACAAACTGCAGTATTCTAGTATTTAATGGAATGTTGATATGCAGCTTGAAAGGTACAATTGAGTCAGCGGTTGCCTAGTCACGAGATTTAAGTCAAGTGACCTTATGTAAATACAAACCTGAGTGGGAATTGCGTTTGTCTACCTGTTTCATTTCATTCTAGGTAATTTTATGAGTCACTTGCTGGTTGTTATTTCTGGATGCCTTAAATTTGCCATTTCGCGCCGTGGTTCGATGCAACTTACCTACCTATACGCATACTGTACGATATTCCCTTCATGTGATCTGGTTTCGTGGCTTTTGGTTCGATGCAGACGAATAGAAAGTCACCTGGTATCGATATACACTCTCGTCATACCTACAAATTATTTTTCCTTATCGTTCCCTTCGGTCAAAATCTCAACAGCTAGAAACCCAGCATAAAACCCCAACATAACCCATCCCATCCAACGTCTTCCCCCAACCATCACAATCGCAAATAAGCCCACCGCACATCCCCACATTACTCCCAGCTCCCAGCCCTGAATGCCACCTTTTAGTACATCAAGATCCCCTATCAAGAACAAAACCCCCGCACACAAGGTGACGAGAAATATGTTTGAGCCAACGGAATTTGCCACCATGATTCCACCTTGCTGTCTGGAGCCAGAAAATACAGCAATCATCTTTTCTGGGAGAGTAGTGGCTATTGAGAGGATTGTGATGCCGAGGAAATTTGTTGAGAGATGGAATTCGGTAGCGAGAGTTGTGAGGGTACGAGAGAGGAGATAGCCAGATAATGAGAGGGCCGCCAAACCAAGAAGGAGGTGGGCGATGTGGTAGATGGTAGAGTGTTTAGGCTTAGATTTTACGTGTCGTACTCGTACATCTTGGGTTTCAGCTTCATCGAACAATAACTCTGTCAAGGGAATGGAATCCTCGTCCTCGTCATGACCAGTCTCAAGGGCCCCTTGGGTCGAACTGCTGGACCTACTCTGGGAGCCAGCATTGGGCGAATCGAAAATCTTCTTCTCGTGGTTCTCAGACCCGGCTACTCTTTTGTATTCTCCACCAACCAATATCTCCTCATCCCTCTCGCTATCACTGTCTGAATCTGAGTCCGAATCGTTTTCTGGTGGCGTGACAATTCCTTTATAAATTGCCCATCCCACAGAACTAATATAAACTCCGAACGCAACAACTAGTCCTACGCCAATCGCTTTTCCAAACTGCTCTAGAAAATTGGCGAGCAAGATGAATAAACTCGTGAGTACCAGTAATATAGTACAATAGATCTTTGACGAACGATCAAAAACAATCGGGTTCGGAGAGAATACGAGACCTAGACTGAAAGCTCCGAGGATATTGGAGATTGATGAGCCGACTATATTTCCCATTGCTAGACTGGATTGAGATTGAGAGACAGATGCTATGATAACGATGAGCTGTTTTTTATCAGTATGGAATCGATCAAGAGATAGGTAGGATACTTACCTCCTCCCATTCTGCACCGGCTGTCAAAAGTGCGATAAGTGTTGAGGGAGCGTTGAGTCGCATTGCTACTCTCGCTGTATGGTCGACAAATTTATCTGCGCCGAACTCGAGGACAAAAAGGCCTGCCATAAAAGCTGCTACGTTAAAGAAAACATTGCCGTAGTCGGCCATTTTCAATCTGATATACTATCGGTCTGGAGAAACGTCAGGTGGAAGTTTTGGAAGTTTGTAAAATCAAAACGGGGTTAGCATAATTCATGATCTCTGGAGAGGATTATTCGCCTGATCACCCCACCCCACCCCATAAATAAGGTTCTTGGTGCATACTTCGAGTTCTATGGTAACCAATGATAAAGGAAGGGGCATAGGATGGATATAGGAAATTTTCGAGGCAGGAGCTTTCGGTTACCTGGTTTCGAGATGGGTACCTGCATACTAGTGTTCCCGTTGTAGATACCGTAGTACCGACAAGCTTGTAAGATAAAATGAGATATGGTATTTTGGGCCACAATTTCCGACAGGCCACCATGAACGTAGATTGTCGTAGATGATTGTGTGGTACTGATCGGCATTCTGCGAGACGAGACGATGAAGTAGTGTATTTTCCGTCCAGGATTTGTGTGGCGTTACTCGCACATGAAATATAACTATCAAACTCAGTACGCTCTCCCATGTCACGCAATTTTGCTTGGGTGAGACAAGCGAAGCTCTGAACATCCTGAGTGGCCGAGTCTATCGATTACATATTCTAAACAAACCAGCCAGATACTCGGTTCCTAGCAATGGTGCAAGCACTTTTGCGATGGCAGAAATTGGAATCGCCGGTTCCTCTCCTTGGTCAGAGAGCAACTAGTGTAGTTGTGGAGAAGGATTCGCCATCCTTCAAGCGCCTGCCGTGCAGAATCAACCGCTTCCCCGTTCTGGCCAGCTCATACTGTGAGGAGAAGTCGTCACCACGGAGAAACGAGTGATTATCAAGTGGAAACGATTCGCAGGCGCACTATAGCACAGTAAATATAATCCCATATTCCATAAGTGCTCCAGAATAACGCTTCTCAATGGAGAGAGAATGAGGAAATTGCTGACCAATTCTTGACATTCCCAAAACAGTTGACGCGGCCCACAGTGAAGTGTTCGAGGCGAAGATATCTCTCCCACTGAACCCGCGCCATTTGGTTTAGGGGATCTTCATCGACGCCTTAATTTCACACCTCTTAAGGGGACTCGGTAAATCGACGCCCCCCCACCCCTCCTCGCCTAATTATATTCGAAATTCACTACCCTTATTCCTATAGTAAATAAAGTCTCTTTTTAGGCGATTAGGTTTTTTTTTAGGCTAGTAGTAGGGTAATAAAAAGTTTTACCTACGCACGTACTATAAACTTGACTTTGAACTTGACTCTGAAGCTATTCGTACTTGTAACGCCCTATAAATCAACGATTTACAGGCCTTATATGGTCTCTAGTACTAGCCAGCTGTCCTAAGAGGCTCTGCCAACTCGTTCCTCGTTGTTGAGGCCTGAGGCTCTTAGACTAAGAATGGACTACTGGTGGTGATAAATGAATGTTGTAGTATAGTTGTCTTAGTTTCAGACCCTCCTTTTAAAGGCTTTTAGTAGTAGGCTTTCACTCGGGGGCCGGGGGGGGGAATCGGCTATGTGACTAGCGGCTGAGGGCTAAGATAAGTAGTATAGCTACGGACAGAGTTTCTATAAGACTTGATTACTTACCCAAAACGGTACTTACTAACGTAATTTTTTTTAAATAAAAAAAATACTCCTTTAATAGTAATAAACAGATTTATAAATAGATAACAGGGGGTCACTGTGCTTTTAAATACGTGGTGTTGAGAGAAAGGTAGAGTTATTGCGGATGACGCACCTAAAGCTCGGACCACCAATTAGGCGAGGGGGGGGGGGCGTCGATTTACCGGGTCCCCCTCTTAAGGCACTAACTTACAGAGTTTTTGACCCTAATGGGCGGTGCGTGAAATCTCGAGCAAGGCAGCCTTGGACCAGCAATGGATCCCTCTCGAAATTGCAGGCGCCATTGGATTTCGATGGCACCGACGCTACAATATTAACAAGGGAATACTTGTATATTTCACTCATGAAAGCGGATTTCCATTCCCTCGTGTGGATAGTCCTGAAGGATACACAGAGAGTCGATCCAAATGAGCTGCTCGCTAAGGACACGAGTAAAAGGAATATCATCTTCGAATGCGGTGGGAGTTCGTCGAGAAGCATCTCCTTGCACATTAGTAGTAGATTTGACATAAGCAAAAGTTTCAGGGCAGACTGTACTCAACAGTAAATCGGAGTTAGATATGGTTGTTTGGAGCATTCTTGTCCCGATTCATGAAGCCCTAGGTAAGGAATTTGAGGTAGTCCAACCTCTAATATTCTATTTGCGTAGGCATGAAGCCTGAGTTCTGCTTTTCCTTCTGGCTGCATTCTGCATGAGAGTTCAAGCACCTCGAATAAAGCTAACGACGGTTTCCCAGGACATCTTAATGGTGGTAAATGATGAAACTTTTGGTGTTCGAGGATGATCTTTCTCTGAGCTCTCTTAGCTGTTTTCTGCGGAAGTAAAACTGGATTCCCGTTTCTTCAACTATAACATGCCTTGAGGATTAAATGTAGTTTCCTGAATTCATATAATACTCGGATATTATTTTACCTGTGTGTTTGTCTGTGAGAACTACCCAGGTGTAAAAGGTGAAGAATTTACCAGAGAAGTATTTCCATTTCAAGCGTAAAGCTTCTTAGTGTCTGTCTGGATAGCAAAGCTTGACTTTCTCCGCGTCCAGGAAATCAAACGAATAACCAGCGAGTAGGTTACATACGTGAAGACCATTCTCGGCGGACATGAATAGAGCCTCGACACTTGTATGGTGATCTTTGAAATGATCAGAATATGTAGGTGATACGAGCGCTCGACACGCATCGTATAAACTGGCGTTGATATTCATGCTTACACTATGGGACGTGAGATAGCGATATACACGAAGAAACATCACAATTCATCCTGGGATACTGATGGCTGAGCGGGGCGGGGTAGTATTATGTTGTGTTACATTGCTCGAGCATGGGTAGGGTATCCGAAGCTCGACTACGGAGGTACAGCGGTTAAGTATTGTTACCCCTGCCCCTGTCGACCAGGGGGGTGTGAATAGGGGTCCGAAAATAGCCTTTATACCCCTCGAAATAATTTTTAAACCTACGAAATATATTTATAAATTTAATTCGGTATAGCTACTAATATAACCCCTCCCCTTCTATAGTAGCCCCCNAAGAAACTAAATACGCGATATTTAGTTATAATATCTATAATATATAAGCTAATATAATAGTATTATATTAAAATATTATAAGTAATAAAAATATATATATCTTTATATATTCACGTATATAAAAAGATAGTGTATTTTCTAGGATACCTTATAAAGCCCTAGTAGTACTACTATATTTTACTCCTATATAGTTATCTCTGAAGTCTTTAAAATCTATACTTACTATAATTAAGTTAATTAAGGATATACTCTCTATTATACGGATTATAAGGTGTAAATAAGTTAATCGAGATATCTAGAGGTAGAATAGAAAACTAGCTTTGTATTAACATATATTTAGGTGAGGTTAGCTAGGAGTTAATATACTGAAAATCGCCGCTCGGATACTTCACTTGCTCCCGCTAACCTCAAACGATACCGCTAAGGAAGGACGCACGGACCTTTATCTACGCGGCAAATGAATCTTTTACTCCCTCCAGGCCCTAGGAGCCGAGACGGTTGGTACGTGGAGACACAAGCTTATGCCAAGAGGTCTCAAGACTTCTTGATTTCTTCCCTAGGCGCTCACTGTATTGTTTACTCGAACAAATGTTCTGGAAAATATACACAGATATTACCGTATGGAGGTAAAATACCAAGGTATTAAAGGTAATTGTGTCGCGGCGAGAGTGCAGAGCCCCATTAAGTCTTTTTCCATGCTTCTTCCGTCCTGCTTTGAACAGTAATATGTACAGGAGAACTTGATTTTCACGAGTACGGCCCCCGCCCGAACGGACTTGGATGTCCAAGATCACAAGGCCCAAGAAGCGGATTTCTCATCAGGATCCCCGAACTTCGGTTGAAATAAATAGTCACTTCGGTCGCAGCCCATAGACGGATGATATACATACATATATACCTCTTCCTAGGGTAGTAGTAAACATCTGAGACTACCATAATATTTACTGCTTACAGCTTTTCACTTGCAATATACTATCTACCACCTTTTATATTCTCAAAATGTCTTCAGCTTTCCACGTTATCGCAGTGTGCTCCGTTGCAGAGGGAAAGGTGGACCGCGTATGCTAATCCCAATGATATATCAGACAATTTCCACGTGCTGAAAACTTTGTAGCTCATCGAGCTTCTTGCAAACGTTTCAAGAACCGTCTCCGCCAACGAGCCCGGTGTCCTCCAATATGAAGTTTTCCAAGCCTACGACGTGGAAACAAAGCAACCCAATGGCGGTGTCACTTTGGTAGAACGGTTTGTGCCTCCGTGAAATTCTATTTTGCCTTATAATCGATTGCTGATTCTCGGCTCTCAATAGGTATGTCGACCAGGCTGCATATGATGCGCATGCGAGCTCTGCACATATGGCTGTTGTTTTTCAGACATTGGCCGCAGAAGGGATTATGACAGCACCTCCTCAGATCACGTACTCGAGATCCGTTGGAGGCTTCGTCAAGTATTGAGCCGCGTTTTGATGATCTGATGAAAACGAAGAGGGTTGATTGAGGCATTACTCTATGTAGTGGTGGAGTAGCTGGATCTTGGAACAAGTTGTTTACTGTGAATGGCCTAGGATTTCACGTCAAACACTATACATATGCAAGGCTGGAGCCTTCGAGATTATGTAGTAATCAACTTCACGAAAACTTTCTGTTCTGGCTATTGCTGATATCAAAACATTCGCTAGCCACGGCTTCCTAATTATCGTTAAATTAACCGAGGAAGTGGTCGTTGGCTGCGCACCTTTGCTCACCCATCCGCCATTGGCTACTCACAATAATACTATCTGTGGGAAAGTTGATGCAGATCAGGATTTCAAATTCAAGTATGCACAAAGCTATTGAAAAGAAATACAGCTTTCCCGTTGGTCGTAATTGAATCTTGATAGGATTTGAGTCCATTCACGAGAAAGGGGGACAAATCATTATGTGTTATTAATTTCGTAATTCATACCCTCTCCTATACGAGACTATCCCAGGAAGTTAATCGAACTCTCAACTCCCGAGCAACTTCCCCATAAAGCCAATATGCTTGAGTAATCCTTTATGAAGAGCGACCAATATACCCGAACGGAGTATCCCTCCCATTGATAAACCCCTCCGTAATTTCTCTCTATCTCCTTGCGAGCTGCCACCTCATCTTCTTCCGTGAAAGGAAATGTAGGGACACGCTCTGAAAACTGTTTCCAAGCCCTGACCTCATCATCTGCCCATATACCCAAATCCGCCTTGGCTGATAACACGAAAAACTGCTGGAAGAAATGCACCATCTCTGGAAGAGGGGTCATCCACTGCTCCTTTGTCCAGTTCATCTCATTACTGCCTTCTCCCTTGACTGCGCTGCAATATTGGGTAAAGCGAGTACGGATATCCTCTGCCCACTTATCCTGGGCCTCTTTTGGAACCGTCAAGAGGGCGCGAACCGCAAAGGCTGCTTCTGCGGGAAGGTTTTCGGTGTATTTCTTGACAGACATAGTGTGTTTCAGGTGTGGATGTTAAGGCGATAATTCATATGAGGTTGGTTGTTAGTATATGTTGTCATATTCTGACATTCACTCTCATATGTAATTCGGTGGCGTACCATGTTATATCATGGGTCCACACTGTAGATAGCTTCTTTTCTCCTTAGCAGTCCACAATACTACAATAAACCCTATCCGAGTACTTCAAGCGTGCAACAGGTTATGAGACCCTCGACGCTTAGCGCCCTCCGACAAAAGAAAAGGACAAGAGACCTTCCCGTCAGCACAGACGTAAACAGCATTTGCCGTCAGTCACAGACGAGACCATTCGAGGGCCTTCTCGGGGGGTAAGGTGGTAGCTCGAAGCAACCTCATTCTACATATTTTGTACCTCATCATCGTCCGCAAGGCCCGAAAAACAAGCTTCAAAAGTGGCCAACTGTACAAAAGTACGACAAGCCAGAAGCTAGCGGAGAACCAAGATCGGACACAACCAAGGAACACAAAATCGAAGCTATTCAGACTCGACGGTTCCAAATTACAAATCCTCGGACAAATTCACCTAGGAGCGACAGTTGTTTACGACAGCTTCCAATTTCCGAGTACTCCCGAGTCAACTTCAAGGGAGTGAATAGCCGACAAGAGCCTATATTCACCTAGGCAAAGTCAACAAAACAAGTCTCTTTCGTCACTACCGATAATCGGCAATAGCAGTGGGACGCCATCTACAAGCCAACCGACCCTCACTTGCACTCTGGATGGTGTGTGAAGGAATAGGAATAGGAAGTGGCAAATTAGAGCATTGCTCTTCAAAAACCGAAATAAAGGGCTTCAAAGCCTTGGTCAGGCGATAGGGGGTGCAGATATGCTAGGAAAAGGCACATTTCATGGTCGCGAATCCCAAATAGGGGGTGTGTTAAAGGATATTTGATATTCACTCACTACGCACTAGCGGCACTTGCGTCAAACCTGGGTATTTAAGTACCTACCTGTACCTTACTCTACAAATTGAAGAGTTCTCCCCTTTCTATCGCAACAGTATACAATGCAATGAGTTGTGACCGGAAGTAGAGGATAACAAGAAGCTGGCTAAGTTGGCTTTGAATAGACAAAGGATATGAACCGAGAGCCGAAGTATACTAGACTATTTCAAAAGCTTTCAAGACTCGTTTAAGGCAGCTCATATGGACAAAAGTAGCACTGAAACTTTTCTATGAACATTTTATTTTTACAGAGTCTAATTAGTAAAATGTTGCTAGGAATATGGAAGGCTACCTAGGGTGCCAGATGAGCATCATGAGTTAAATTCATATGACTGGAGAGATACATGCTGTGGGCAAGAGCCTGGCTTATATAGCCTTAGCATGTGCCCCTCTTTTGTTGTACGTTCCGACAATTTCATGCATGCAGGTCCTATGTGGTGGAAACCACTGGGTCAGATTAACTGATAACATAAAATAATCAGATCTCTACGGTTTATATTACTATTCATAAATTTCTACAGATAATTATAGTACTTAATAAATAATCATAAAAGTTAGTAAATAGCTAATCTTATTGTCTTCTTTGTCCATGCCCATACGAGGGCCTAAAGACCAGGGATTAGCTCTTTTGTCCCCTTATATCGATATAATCAAAAAGACATTTTGTGGGCCCTATTGGTCGTTTTCCTAGGCAACCCCTGGGAATCTCCCCAGATAATGGTGCCATATCATCACCCCCACATACTTGTCGGTAACCAACGTGAAGATAAAACTCAAAACAAAGCTCATTATCTCTCAGAACGATAGAATCTGTTCGCCACTACTTGTTCTATGAACCGTCCCTTGGTCTCTCTAGACATCTAACGAGTTCGTGGAACCCAGGCAGCTCTATCCATGTCAAGGACTCATCAAGAAACGAAAATAGGTCTTCACTGGCTGATGGTACCACTCCTCCCGCTCTCTTCTGTGATTATCTGAATAGCCTGATTAGCAGGCAAATTATCTCTCTACTCTTCACCACCAATCCCCAAGCCCAACAACGTCAAAGTTGCAACATTGAGGGCTACTAAAACACCCCAAATAAAAAACGCCACAACAGTAGTGCCCCAATTATTCGCTAAAGTCACAGTTCCCTCTTCCCTTCTCCCTAGACTCCTACTGACCTCGTAACTCAAAATTCCATCCACGACACCCACCGGTTCTCTGGTATCATCAACGTTAACACGCATGTATCGATGACAACTTGTATAACAAATTAGCGGCAGGGTAAGAAAGATCAACGCAACGCTAAGAACAACGTTGCATGCATTCAAGGCAGCAGCTAATCCTTCCTGGCCCGTGGACGCGGCAATGATGAGAGCTGGTATGCAAGCGATACATCTCGTCACTAAACGTCGCAAAAAGGGG
Source organism: Hymenoscyphus fraxineus (assembly GCA_900184765.1). Taxonomy (NCBI): domain Eukaryota; kingdom Fungi; phylum Ascomycota; class Leotiomycetes; order Helotiales; family Helotiaceae; genus Hymenoscyphus; species Hymenoscyphus fraxineus. The sequence continues at coordinate 1,634,368 of LT855411.1, forward strand.
TGGATCCGCCAATTCATCGCACCTTCGCAAACAAGTTGTCCGGCCATCGTTGCGACGATTCCGGAGCTCAGACCAGAGAAGAGAAGTGAGAGGGCGAAGATGGTACCACTTGCGTGACCGATGGTGTTGACGAATAATTCATACATCCCTGGAAGAGTAGCTTCGATAGAATTGGGATAAAAGCGTGATGCTGCTACAATTAGGATAGCGGAGTTCACGAAAATCGTTACAATGAAAAGGGTGATGCATAGTTCAGCGATACTCCAGGACATGCAGGAGGCTATTGCCGAGAGGGTCGGGCGATAAACGGGCATCGCGTATTTTGAGTTATGTGAAGGGAGAGCGTCATGATAAGTTGAGTGTGAGCGGTCGAAGTCGCGCATTCGGGCCTGAACGAGACCAGAGCCGAGATACAAAGCGTGGGGCATCAAAGTTCCTCCTAGGATGGCGCAAGATTGGTAGAGGCTTGTGGTTTCTGTGAGAATACTGCTTCATCGACGGCCTGGGAACTTACCCCTCGGAGACGAATATCTGCCTTGATGGCAGGAAGCCTTTAAATACTTGTCCGACAGGCGCAGTGATCATAGAGAGCTCAATGCAGAAGCTGACGAAAACACCAAGGATGAAGACACCAACAAACAATTCGAAAATGCGTATATCTCTCAGTGAGCCGTCAGTTTTGTAGAAGAAAAGAATGAACAGGGTATCAGCGACTGCTAGAGCACAGCCCCCGACTAATGGTAATTTTGGAATCAGCAATTTGAGTGCAATTGCTGTTCCAATCACCTAGGGACAATTAGTACAAAGATCTTTTTGTGGGCAGTGATAATCAGAGGCCCAAAAGAGGGAGGCACACTTGTCCAATATCCGTACAAATAATCGCAGCTTCAGCGATGAAATATAAAAAGAAGTTTAGCCATGAAGGTAGATAAGCACGGTTCATCTGTGCCAAATCTAATCCAGTAACGCATCCCAGTTTTGTCGCTAAAGCCTGCCTCGTCAATTAGCCACACGCCTGTGTTATCCTCACACATTCATAACACACCTGAAGATATATAGCAACGAGATTGGACAGGAGTACCATCACCAGTAACCTGAACTCGAACTGGGCTCCAGACGTTAACGCTGTTTGGAAATTATCAGGGTCCACGTATGCAACACTGATAATGGTCCCCGGACCAAGAAATGTACAAAATCTAAGTAGGGTTTTGCCAAACGTTTTTGGGCTTTTGAGGGCCGAGAAGCAATTGAAGTAAAGGAGTTTAACAAATGCGGGTAACTCGGAAGTGTTCACTTCGACACTATTGGATATATGAGTCGCAAGGACGTCATTTTTTCTCACTTCTTTCAAATCCAAAGCCTCCTTACTTGTGGACTGAGAGGGGATATAGTTTACTTGCAGTGCAGTGGAATCTTGAACAGAGGCCATGATGTCGAAGAAAAGAGAAGAGCTCACATAAAAAACAGGAAAACCCAAAGACAAATAAATCCTCTCTTCTATGAATCAATAAAAGAGGGGGCTTCGACGACCTTACAACCCAAGAACCCAAGAAGGAAATATCATCCCGCGGGCAACAGTGACACCCAAGGCCTGAACAATCCACCCAGCCCTTGCTAAATGATTCTCAAAATTAATGATGGTTGCTTGTCGCCTGTCACTTGACCGAGCCTGTGAATGTAGTTCATGCTGTGCGACCGCCAGCAACTGATAGACAGCCCGCGAAAGAAGAAGGGGCCCTTTTCTTTTCTCACGATTGGTGTTTGGCTGAAGCCACATCCCGCCTAATCGGAAAAACCTCCCGACAAATGGTAAACTCCCCGCCAACCATAGGTTCTAAATATTAAGATGAAAGCCAAGAAGGCCAGAAGCAGAAGCGTGTAGCATTTTGCAGAGCGTTGTCAGTTTACGCCAGCACTGTGAATAGAGCGACAGCCCCAAGAGGTGAGAGTACCCTTGCGTTGATTAGAGAGCGTTTCTATCCAACAGGTACACTTAACCATGCCATAGCAACGGCACTTGCCGACCTTTTAGAATGAAAGAATCCAAAGGAAAGACCGGGATGAAACATTATTTCGATTTACACATTCGTATCAACATACCAGGGTCCATCCATCATACAGGAACCCTATTCAACCCGTCATCTCATCATGCCTGCGACCAACAAGCTACATGTTTCCTGGTATTTCCCAATCCAAGTGAATCAACTCTGACAGTAGTTCCAACTCAGGAAGTTTTTCATGTAAAACGTCCAAGAACCCGAAGATTCTATAAATGACCATGCAGATAAGGTACTATCACGCCAGCTTCGCCCTCAAAAGATTATCCAAGCTGCCTCAAAACACCTAGACGTCGGATACTGAGATATCAAGACCACTCTACAATGCAAATGCCCCTCGCGCAAACCATGTTGTTCTCTCGTTGTTACAATGAAATCAGAAAAGCCTCCCAAGTACCCCCATATCCTATGACATGATGACACAGCAAGCACTGAAAATTATTCGCTCTTGAATGGTATCAAATTTCGTTCTTTTACGGTCTGTCGTTTTACTGTAATCGTTTTCTCTTTCTGTCTTCTTCTCTCATACCCTCCTCGTGCTCTTCGTCGCGCTCTGCTGTTTCCGCAGGGTTGAGTATATGGGCCATACTACCTCTGCGAGTAGGGGGCCCGGAACTATCCTTCAATAGCCCTGTTGGCGTTTTGTCTCGAGATGCTCCCCATGACCAAGAATTCAGGTACTCGGAAGTGCTTCCGTTAGAAAAGGGAGGCGTTGTCGGCCGGGATATGTCAGCCCGACTATGCGAGGAGGATGCATTGGTCAGAGAGTATGAACTGAAGCTATCTCGAATACGTTGGTCCTCATTCATCATAGTTGCAGTCCTCTTTGGCGAGGACGGCCATTGAGAGGAAGATTGACCTGAGGCGAATGGAGAAGTGTTGGCTTGCCAGCCGGGCACATTGCGAATGTCAGCTGATGTGTGGCGACGGGCTAAATTTCCAGGAGGCGATGTAGCCACCGCAAGATGGTGCTGTGGAGGCGGGGGAGGTGGAGCTTGAGGCCGAAGCGAACTTGGAGAGGATTGTGCCGTACTTGACGACATCGAACCATACCGTCTCGGAGGGTTGATAGCCAGTTGCGAAGAGAATGGAGGTTTATAAAAGTTTTGGCGTGGAGGAACGCCCAAAGTGGGAGGCCCTCGACGAGGGTCGTCTTGAGGCATTTGCCGCGGAGAGACAGGCGCATTATCAAGTGAAAGATTCGAAAAATATGGACGGCTCCCGGAGAATGGTGGCTCAGGAGGGTCCTCCATCGACCTTATGATCTCAGCTTGCCGCTGAATCTCAGCCTGCATATTTATCACTACCAGGGATTAGCGAAGAACTCCAAACGGGACTGGAAATGGCTACCATCTCTGTGGAGTGGTGTATCCGGGTTGGGGACAAGTGACAGAACAGCACGAGACATATCATGGTTCAACTAGAAATCGTTAGTGGCTTGACACAAGGGGCTATGGGTAATTGGTGGCTTGCCTGAAGCGAACGGGACAGTGCGTCCATCACGATCTGGTTTCTGACATGTAGAAACTGAGAGTTATCCTCGCTTCTCTGAAGGCGTGAGTGCATGTCGTAGAGTGTATGTTCAAGGTTTGTCAGTCTTGACTCGGTCGAATCCTGCATTGGATGTATTGGTTCTGCGGGATTTCCTGGCGGGGGAAGCGGGGGCTTGGGTGCGGAATAGGAGTCGCGATGGACGAGAGCGTGCCTTGAAGCTCGACGTTTGATTTCACGCAAACCAACCAAGTCTCCTCTCTTGAAATTCCCGTTCCCGTGTTTGAATTCCCAAAGAGGGGACTCGGGAGAGCCAGTATGGAAAACATCGCTGACTGAAGAAGAGTTAGATGTTTGGGTTGCATGAACTGGTAGTTTCATATCAATATACCTTTGTGAAATCCGTACATGTTCAATTGTCGCACAAACGAAGAAATGTTCGTGTGCTTGAAGTATTGCCTGTGATACATGAGTGAGACTCGAAAAAATCGAGGACCAGTCCTGACTTACGATAGAACCTTGGAAAAATCATTGGATGGCGACATGACAAAACTCTCGGCCGAATTGGACCAGGATATCAGATGCTGGATGTTCTGATCTTCTAACATGCTACGAATTGGTCAATGCCAGAGCCCAGAGAACCTGTCCGAGCAGAACCTACTTGTAGAGCTTGTGAATGAAGGCCGTCTGCACCACTTTGGGCTGTTGAGCTCCTGCTGCTGCCGCCGCCGCCGCATTTGGCCCTGCCAGACTGCCCGAGCTTGGTTGATCGTTCATGCCCATGTGTTGTTGATGTTGTTGCTCCTGCACTCCGTTTGTGTCATTTTCGGGACTCGTTCGAGCTGGAGGAGCCATCATGGCCGACGAGGGGGGAGTGACCTCCATTGGATCCCCCGGCGACTGCACGGAGGTCTGGACCAGAGGGGTTTGGATGATGGGGATGGTTCGAGGGTCGCGATGTGCTGCGCTGGCATCGCTCATGAATGGGCCTCGCTGGACTCTCTCATCGGTGATATTCATGGTTCGCGTCACCTACGATTCATAGTCAATTCCCGGTTCGTTACTGTGGTCGCAATTGCTTCGTCGTGTGCGTATGTGCGTATGTGTGTATGTGTGTATGTGTGTATGCGTATGGATGTCAATGGGGATGGGGATGGGGGTTTCCTTGCCGCGGCTGGAGTTACTAGCTCTGCTCTGAAGGGAGGGGAAAAGGGGAGCAGCATATCACAGTGTCCGTGTCGGACGAACGCACCTCATTGCAGTTTGCAAGCACGGTGCGAGTGGTGATGTCTCCCGTTGTAGGAGCTCTCTGGCCATGCAAGAAGCTCTTCTTTGTTCCTGTGCGACGATTGAGCTGCAGCTATCCGACCGTGGCGACCAGGGTAACTTGTGCCCACTGCGACTGCGACTGCCACTGCCACGGCCACTGCCACTGCCACTCAGCCTCGCTGCACGAAGTGGCCTGCTTGGAATTGCGCCGTGATTGGGGAATGCCCTGCGACCGAGGGCAAGGAGATGCGACCGACGGTGTCACGGCGCCGATATGTCTGGGCCAGCGCCAGCGATAGAGACCAGATGGGAGTGTTGGGGAGTGAGCGGGTGTGGATGTGAACGTTGATGAGAGAGGGTTGGTGAACGAGTGAGTGGGTGAGTGGGTGCGAGTATGTATGCCTGTGAGAGGCCTGTGAGAGACGAAGAGGATGGGGGGACATCGGGAGTGTACGATAGTAGGTCGCTACGCTTGCGCTTGGTGTTGTCCTGAAATAGTGATAGTCCCGTGCCCTGAAGCCTGAGAGCCTAGGTACCTGGGTAGCTTGACCCGGGCCTACCTAGGTAGCGAATTCTAGCCAAGGCACGTTAGCGTACCTATAGCGTACCTATAGCGTATGGTGCGGAGATACTGGTACAGTAGCGAGGGAGACAGCAGAGAGACACAACGTCGTCAAGAAAGTGGGAGTGAGAGACGAGTTCCATTGGCACTCGATTCTGGTCCATGTGTATATATATACGTATGTAAATATACATAAACGTATATATATGGATACATATGGATATATATGGATATATACATATCATATTTATATTCATACTAATATTCATATACTACCCATACAACTAATGAGGTTGGTCTTCTGGGTGCAAACGCTCGACTAGGCCCAAACTGGTCTCTTCTCCATTCTGGCTGCCACTGTCAATGCCTCCCCGCCCCGCCATGCCATCCATGGACGACAACACTCGCCCGAGGGGCATCGAACCTGCCCTGCCTTCGCCGTCAAGCAATATAAACCTTCGAGAAAAGGGGCGGCGCGGTGCTCTGAGATCAGGCCTCATCTCTCCTGCTGCAGATCACTCATCATTCACAGCACGCGGCGAGCCTTTCGGATCGTGTACCTGGCCATCATTGGCCGTGTCAGTGGTTGCGGTGGTTGAGCTGAAGGCTGAATCTGAAGCTCTCCATCCGTATCGTCCATATCGCATATCGATCCAAGTAGCCAGGGGGTCAGGGGCCGAGGTCAGGCGCACCAATGCTTGGAAGCACCAGGAAGCTTGACCTGGGCAATTTGGCGATACCGTACTGGATAGTGGGATTGGGGGGCCGTTGGAGGATGGAGGATGAAGGATGGAGGGGCAGCGCATCTGCGCCGGGGCAACACTTCCTAGAGTTGGGGACGGGATGCCTGGAGCTGAACTTGTAAAGTCGACAACGAACGCTGTAGGAATGTTCCCTGGGGGCGAAAAAAAAAGGGGGGGTGTTCATTCAAGGACATGCTCAACGTTCGCTTACACCCCACTCGAGGTGCGCTGTTACCGAAATAAATTTGCCATCATGATTGTCATGTAAACATTCGGATGTCTGATGTCAGAAAGGAATTGGAGTGCAAGGGTATAGAAAAATATAAAGATGTATATAGATTTATATATATATCTAAGTAAAGAGACTGTCTTCTACCGTCGATCGCTCGGAGTTGATCTTCCTTGTCCTAAGTAAGCTAAGGGCCGAGGGCTAAGGATATATATATATATATATATATNNNACCACTGGATTGGAATTTCCTCGCTTCTTTGAAAAGTGATTTATATATGAGCATCAAATATAATTCGCATCTGAATCAGTATCGGGGTGGGCATAGCATGATACATGAGCCTCGACAGGCTGGCTACTTCGAAGTAGAAGCAGTGCTTGCCGTACTCGTATACATGTACTCTCTTGGGCATCGTCAAACGTCGTACGAAATACATGGGGCGAGATCAAAGATGGCACGATTGCTACCAAACAGATTTCGTCCCATGTCTCTCCTTGGCTCTGCCCATAGCTTTCTGGATATCAGTACTCGTACTGGTACTGACTGGTACCGCTACCGGTAGACTGATTGGGCGTGGGCGGTGGCGATGGCGGTTGTTGCGCTTCCACCCGAGTATCCAGGTATCCAGGTATCCAGGTTGACCTTCGTACATGCGGCACTTGCTTACCCCTACTCAGGGTACCTAGGTAGTATGATGGCGTTTCAGGGCATTTCCTCTTTGGGCATCCGAACCACAGTTGACCATATCAACATCTCCAGAATTATTGGTGCCTGGCGGTGCTATGCTTATAGTGATTTGAAGCCTCAGGCTAGAAGGTCACGTTTCTTTGAGATATCCCACCTGCAGGTCTCCCATCCCGAGGTCCACCTCAGCTTGCTCCATATCAGCTTCCGGCCACTTCAAGCATCATGTCGACTGTTTACAACGAGGCTACGAGTAGAGATACCAGGACCAAGAATCACGAGAATAATCTCACAATATCATTACTACAGTAGTTGCAGTCAACTTCGGACCATGTTGTCGACGTCCCTGGCTGAGCTTTTGGGCACCCTCCGCAAAGAAAATGGCAAACCAGACCTGGAGGCCAGACGGGAAGAGTAAGTCAACACAAAAACATGGTTTCTGGGATTTTCTGAGACTTCCAGGCTCAATGGTCTGCTTCGGAGCCTTCCCAGCAATGACTTGCGCTTTCTAAAACACCAACTCGAATCTTATACCTTGGAAAAGGACATATGCGGAAGCTTACCACCCGAGCTTCTTCTCCACGTTTGTGCCTACCTCGATCTAGACGAGTTCCTCAAAGCACGATGTGTGTCGCGTCTATGGTACAAGGCATTTTCCGAACCCAAGGTGCTTCGCAGTATTGCCAGAGTACATTCCTTGTCTGCTCTGAGAGAATCCTTTGATCCGAAAGACCGAGAATTGCAAAATGAGGCACATCCTTCGATTCTGGAATGGCTACCAAGAGCTGCATCACAGAGAACCAAGAGACTTCACGGCCAGTATACAATGGTGTCTGCGCGACCGTATACCAAGCCACAACCGAACCATCAAGCAGTGGCTGCGAAGCAGTACTGTGGAGGAAGAGTCGCTTTCAATCTAGACGAGAGGAGTATTGCAATCACAGATCTCCGCACAAATATCACAACAACTGTGATGGATCCTGATAGGACAAGGCTGGAGAAATGGCATTTATCAGAGCAGTTTTTGGTAGCCTTTACTAAAAGTCCGTGAGTATTTTTTTCCTTCGGCGAGATTGACTTTGTACTAAAGAGCTCGTCAGCCAATCCATCATTGCGTTTCCCTTGAGCCTTGAAAACGGCGAATCCAAGAGCGTCCGGCTTCCCTCCGCGGTCAGAGAGCTCTTCCAGTATCAGGACGTTGTTGGTGTGATAACAACCATGTATGAAGTTCTGGTCTGGGAAATTGGGGGGAAGCTTCGTTCTTTGGCTGCTTCTATCCCTGACCATCTTGTGCCCTTCAAGCTAAAGCCTGCTGGCATGACTTTTCATCCTCGGGACACGCGCAACGTTTTTGTTGTTCTTACTGGCGCAAACAGACAAGTGTCTAATCGCAAATGCAAACTTTCGGAGCCGGTCGCCAAAATTGTTATTCAGGAATACAGATATCCTGAGCAGCTCCCAGTTACTATATACGAGTTCGACTTGTTCCGCGATGTCGAGGTAGATATTGACAAAGATACTCCCAATCGGAAATTTCTTGCACTCGAGGACAATTCCATTGGTATCGGAATTAGATATATGGTGTCGACAGCAATGGAGGATGAGGAGCCCGAGTATGTTGTTTGGGGAGAGAGCCAGTACAAGGAAGTGCCTCCGGCACTTCCAAGGCCACATCCATGCAAACATGATATATCTTCCAAGAAGGCTTTACGCCCGTACTCACGATGCCGTTATTCCGTTGAATCATCTCAGCACAAGACGACAAAAGCCCTTGTTGTGGTCAAATTCAATACCCAGTCGAAAATCTTTAGCACACAGTGTTACCATCCACCAAATTATACCGGCTACGAGTTGCCGACGTATGCAGAAACCCACCTGTATGATCATGCTCTCTTTTGGCGAAATCAACTCGTAACTGGAGATGGCACTTCTCCTGCATATATTATGGGACTCAATGATTGCAGTCAACGCCCCAATGATATGGATGCGTCACTGGATTTCTGCGGCTATGGGCGACTAGAATCCAAGACATCATGGACCGCATTTACCTGGGTAAGTCATCGATCAGAACCCGCGGAAGCACAATGGGCTGGAAGGGCAGATCCTAACAGTGGGGACTTTCAATCGGAATTCCAAGGCGACGACGAATTTGTGGTCAGGTTTCTACCCTACGGCTATTTTGTCTGGTATTTTGGCGAACATATAGCAACTCCCACTACACAGTCCGACCCGTCTTCATACGGCGAGAAAATTATGTGATCATGAAATGTCTGAGTAAGACGAGGATAATGTTCCTGTTCGAGGATTGGCCGACCCTCTCTTTTACCGTGGTGGGAGGACGTATGGAAGTTACTAGTGGGTCGACCAGGTTAGTCGATAACCTAGTGTGTGTTTCCTCGTGATGGTTATCAAAATCATCTGCTTCCATCGGTACTAACAGATCTGGTACTGTACATTGTATCAGTCTTTGGCGGTTTTATGCTAACGTAGATCTCAAGACCTAATAATGTCCAAATGCCCAGAATCATGTATTACGAGTAATCACCCAGATTGAGAGCTTGGTAATCTGGGATGTATTTCTCCGTAAACACAGCACAAGTTATCTGCTTTCGCTGATACTATGTGGTAGCATTTGCACATTATATCCGTCGTCGTCGGTTTTAAGTTGCTGTAAATTCCGACGTCCAACGTCCATAGGCTGTTGTATGAATACAACCTTTGAATTCAATGTGCTTCATGTACTCGTAGCTCTTACTCTTCCCACAGACCCAGCTGTAAAGCCGATGTATATCACCGAAGGCTGTCGGAGAAATGCACCGTCGATTACTGGTATAAGTGGGGGGCTTCACTCAATGACGTGGGGCATCTTCGCAGCTGAAATGGTGGGGTGAAGAGGAGATAAAAGAAGCAAGTTGCCAACTATCTATTCCCTCAAAAAGCACAAAACACCATCAATTCTTCTTGAAAACATTTGTGGATATCCAAAGAGTCTTTAGTTCGTGTCAAATTTCAGCGTTCAACAGATACACCCGCAGAGATGAAGGTATTTCTTAGTGGTACGTGTACTTTGGGGTTGATATTCTTCAAACTACCCCATATCCTTCCCCCACTATCACCACTCTTGTTCTCCCACCAAGACTCCGTTTGAATCGCAACCTAGGCTGGAATTGGGGTAAGGCCAATAATAACAACGTTTCGTAGGAGGATCCGGCTTCATCGCCGCCCATGTTCTTGACATTCTCCTTGAACAGGGTCATGAGGTTATCACCTCCGTTCGTTCCCAAGCCAAAGCCGACAAGATCAAAGCTGCACACCCGAATGTACCATCCTCTAAACTCGACTTTCGGATAGTAGAGGACATTGCAGTTCCAGGTGCCTTTGACGAAGCTCTCAAAATCGACGGTCTCGAAGCTGTCATTCACACAGCTAGTCCTTTCCACTTTAACGTCACCGACATCAAGAAAGACCTCCTCGATCCCGCAATTACTGGCACCAAAGGCATCCTCTCCGCCATCAAGAAATATGCACCTTCCGTCAAGAAAGTCGTAATTACCTCCTCTTTTGCCTCCATCGTGGACCCCTCGTTAGGAAATGAAGCTCCCTCCAAGACTTATACCGAGAAGGATTGGAATCCAATTACAGAAGCCGAGGCATTAGAAAATCCTTCTAATGGTTACCGTGCCAGCAAAACATTTGCTGAGCGTGCAGCTTGGGAGTTTATCGAGAAGGAGAAGCCAAATTTTACCCTGAGCACTATGTGTCCGCCTTTGGTTATTGGTCCAGTGGTGCATTACTTGAATTCCCTGGATGCACTCAACACTAGCAATCAGAGAACAAGAAACTTCATGACCGGGGAATGGAAGAAGGATATCCCAGATACCGGAACTTTCGTAAGCCCCGTTTCTCTTCACCCCATATTCATTCGCTAGTCAATTGCTAACGCCAATAACAGGTTTGGGTAGATGTTCGCGACCTTGCCCTCTGTCACGTTCTAGCTCTTACCAAGGAGAAGGCTGCCAACGAGCGTTTCTTTATTGTTCAAGGCTACTTCAGTAACCGTGATATATGCGAGATTATCCGCAAAAACTTTCCTGAGCTAGCAGATAGGTTACCGGGCAAGGAGGTGAAGGGTGGCGATTATCCAGCCGGCGGCCCAGATGCTCTCTACAAATTTGATAACTCTAAGGTAAAGGATATCCTGGGCGTCAAATTTAGGAGTTTGGAGGAGAGTGTTACGGATTTGGTAAAGAGCCTGAAGGGAATCGGTGCGTAGAGGGGGATTTTGGAATCCGTTTTCTTCAAGGTTGGTTGGAACAATGGTTGAGGGGCTCCTTGGAATGAAAATTGGTCATTGCGAGAGGTGAGATTTCACGCTCACATCTACAAACATTTTCCCTATTGAATACTAGAGTTTTTCTTCCACCTACAAGCGTTAGTAGCCCTTGTCGCAGAAGATAGCATGTTACGGAGTGTATATCATTACAGCCTGGCATATTTGTTTTCTTGCTGCATATATTTTATGTTTCTTCATACTTAACTGTTGGTCTTCAATTCCATATTGTATACGCGTCAAAAAAAAAAGGTTTACTCAAAAGTCTTGTCTTTTTATTGTCCATTCGCCAAGTAGATAAGCTATTCCCAAGTTGGTATGCTACAATCTGCCGACCGGCACGCCTTTCCTACCTAGGTATGAGCTTATTTGCCCCATGATATCCACAATTGAGCCTCATTCTTGCTGCTTTTCGAGTCAGGTCTTGAACCATGAGTGGACGGGGTATTATCTGTTTTCCGCAAGCGAATTGTTCAATCATATACTCGTAGACCTTGAGAACCCCTATTTTTAAAGAATAGGTATGTAGAAGCTCGTGCTAATTGTATTCAACTTCGAACTAGATTGAAATCCACACCGTTCGAGCGCCCAGGGGCCAAGCATACCGATCAAAGTTTGGGGATGGATGATTGGCATTTCACCCACATTCCAATGGTTGATTCATCACATTCACTATGACTAGAATGGCAGGTCTTGCTACCTTTCAGCATCTACCTCCGCACATCCTTCGTAACTGCACTAGTATCTTATCATCTCCTGCGCTTCGAGAAGTACCCAAGCATGAAGTACTTCTGAGGTGCCTTGCATGACCCCGCAATTGACTTGCGAGCGTTCTGCACCTTCCTGAATGTATGGTGTCGATTTCCGGGATTTACCCAACCATCATTCAGCTTCCTAGAACAGAAGGTATGGGATGGAATTCCGCCCAATCAGCGCAGATATGTCATAGTATGATCGCCATGGGCACTGGCCGGATGGTTCCTTTGCGGCTAAAGGAGCCCAAACAGTGAATCAATGTAATGGAGTATATATATCGATGGACTCGCTGAAGAAGGAGCGATCTTCACGGAGAACTACCTTCAGTATTCCTCAACCGCAGCCATGAAGTTCACGTCTTTCTGCTGTCTCGCAATTGCGCCCTTGCTATCCCTGGCTTGTCTTCTCCCCGAAGAACGAGCAGGACTTGCCCGTATTCCAAACCGTCGTCGCCAATCCAATGGAGTACCAATTGCAACCGGTGATCGTTACAATGGCGGTACCATTGCCCCACGAGGAGTGGGAACGCAATCGGTTACGCTGACCTCCATCTTGAACGTCAACGAAATCAACAGCGGCCTGAGGGGTCTCGCCGCTGAATACGGAATCGAAACCTTCACAACTCCATATCGAACCTTTAATGGTGCTTCGATCCAAGGAGGCAAAGTAGGAGGCACTGGAACGTGCAACAACGCTTACCGGGTCTACTTGAATGCTATGCTCCACGCCCGTGAACGTGGTGGCTCTGACGGTCTCTTGTTCTTCATTGGAGATCTCCTCTATGCGAACAAGAACAACGTTGGCCTAAACTACGGATCCAAGTCCTACACCAATGCTCAGGTGAAGACAGCCTTGGCCACCGGAATTGTGTTCACTCCACTTAGCAACCCCGATGGCGTTGCTTACGACCAATCTTCGAACAGCTGCTGGCGCAAAAACCGCAACACCAGGTCTGGATCCAGCGGATCATCCATTGGTGTTGACTTGAACCGAAACTTTGACATCCTCTGGGATCTTAACAAGTGGGCACCAAGCGCTCGTGGCGATGTCGCTTCCTCCAGCCCCTCTTCTGAGGTCTTCCATGGTACGTATTCAGAGGCCCCTATCACCCTTTTCCCCTGGGAACCCGACTAACTCAACTTTTTCTTTCAGGTACCGCTCCCTTTTCTGAGCCCGAGACACAGAGCATGAAATGGGTCTTGGACACCTATCCCAAGATTAGATGGTTCGTCGACATGCACTCATACGCCGGAGATATCTTGTACAGCTGGGGTACCGAGACCAACCAAGGCGCCACCGCAAACATGAACTTCTTGAACACTACATACAACAGTGTTCGAGGTATCGTAACCGACACTCCTGGCCGAAATGGCGGATATGGCGAGTACACTCCATCAGCCGAGAGCCAGATCAACATCGCTGCTGCTAGGCGTATGAGCCAGGCTATGAGCACTGCTAGGGGTCGAACTTACGGTGCCATTCCAGGTGCGGAGCTGTACCCAACCTCTGGAGCAAGTGATGACTACTCCTACTCTCGTCACTTCGCAGACCCCACCAAGAACCTTATCCACGCTTACACTCCCGAGTTTGGCTTTGGAAACACTGCCTCCAACTGCCCATTCTACCCAACTCAGGCTCAGCACAACAACAACTTGGCGGAGATCGGTGCGGGCTTCATGGAGATATTGTTGGCAGGTACTGATCTTGGTCTTGGTGATGCCGTTTCCTGCTAGGAGGTGGCTTACTAGCATGGGGGCATGTTTAGAAGCGCCCCTTTTAATGTATATATATGATAATAATGATAATTTTAAAGTAATTTCTGAATCCCTTTTACTAAGACGGTTATAAGTAAGCATGCCTATAAATAAGTAGGTAAGTGTCGGTACTATACTCTACTATATACATACTATAGTAATAAGTCATATATTATAATAGTACCTAGGCTTCTAGGATTTCTATAAATATAGTAGCGTATATCTATTTAGATAGCGATATATAAAAATAAGAGCGTTTATAGTAGAGTAAATTTAACTGTGTAATTAAAGTAGGTATAGAGTACGAAACGAACATAGGTTAGTCGAGTATAGAATTACTAATTACTAAACTTTTTACTATAAATCTACTTTTACTATAGATTAGGTTTAGGCTACCTATTTTATTAGTTACGAGATAGAACTATTATAGTACCTTTAATACCCTACCCTTACTATTACTCTTTTACTATTAACTTTTATTATCCCTTAGATTATAATTATATTATTAGCTAATATACTAATTAAGCTTTCTATTATATAATATAGGTCTTAATAATATTAAAGGAGTTAGGTTTTATATATTAAATAGTTTCCTACTCTTACTTTTATTAAAGTAACTTATTTAATATAAATCTATTTATACTTTAAATCTAGTATTCTAAATATATTACTTATATATTATTATTAATAGGTTCTAAGTCTTAAGTACTCGCCTAGGTTCTTAATTAATTAATTATTTATATATATTAAAAAGAGAATATTTATATAACTTACTAGAATAATTCGCTTCTAATCTAAAAGAAAGTTTACTAGATCCTTTCTAAGAAATAAGCTAGAATCTAAATGTTATAGAATAGTCTTAGCTAGCCGAGACTCCTATACTCCTATCTCTACTACCTAACCTACTATCTCGGTTACTTAGGTAGATACCTAGTATTCTAGTAGCTTCTACTTAGTTAGAGTTATCTTATAAGACTTCTATACTTTCTTAGCTAGCTTCTCTTTATATTCTAGCTTATTTATTTTATATTATACTTTTTATCTTTTAATATTTAGTAATAATAGTTATAATACTAAGATCTAAGTTTATTTTATTTCTTTTTAAAATAAAATCTAGTTAATTACTTAGCTTTAAACTTTAAAGTACTAAAAAACCTTTTTTTAAATATTTTAATACTTTTACTTAGTTATATATAAAACTCTTTAATAGGTTATTTTTAAAAAAACTTAAATATTAATAGTATAAAAGGATTAAAGTATTAACTTACTTTTACTTTTATTAAACTATTATTTATTATATAAAGAATTATTAGTAAAATTACTTCTTATAACTAGTTATACTTATAGCTTATTATTACTTTACTACCTAGTTTAATTTAAATAAATCTACTAACTACTTTTAAAAGAGTACTAAGTAACTATTCTCTTTTAGTATAAAAACCTATTAATTCTTTTCTCTTTTTTATATTTACTTTATTTTAATTTAATCTTTTTATTAAGTCTTTTAACTAAAAGAATTCACTTCTTTTTATATTTATAAATAGCTTTAACTTATACTCTTATACGCTAATAAATACCTTATAAAAATAAGATAAAATTTACTTAGGATTTAATAAAACTTTTAAAAATAAAGGATATATATATATACTAAGCCTTTTATTACTAACTATATAATACTTTACTTATTTAAGTTAAATATATTATATTACATTAGATTTAGTATAAATATTAATAATAAATACTAGATTATACTTATTAAAAGTCTCTTTTAAATAAGTTAAACTTAGATTTAGATTTAGATTTAGATTTTATAATATATTTATTTAAATTAAATTAAATAAATACTTATTAAAAGTCTTATCTATTTATTCTATATAAAGATTAGTAATACTAGAGTATTATTTTTTAATTTTATAATAGTAATTATTATAAAATAGTCTTAGTTAGCTAAGACTTTTATACTCTTATCTCTATTATTTAATCTATTATCTTAGTTACTTAGGTAAATACCTAGTATTCTAGTAGCTTCTACTCGGTTAAGGTTATCTTATAAGACTTTTATACTCTCTTAGCTAGCTTCTCTCTATATTCTAGCTTCTCTCTATATTCTAGCTTATTTATTTTATATTATACCTTTATTTTCTAATATTTATTATTTTTACTTCTAAGGAAGTTATTTTAGAGTACTTATATATATAAAGTACGTTTAATTTACTATTATATACTATAGATATTCTAAGTATAAAAGTATTATTTCTCTATTTAATTTAATTAATAAAAATAAAACTTATTAGAAGATATATCTTTATACTTTAAAGTATTATATTATTTTTATTAGATTTCTTTATATTAATTAACTCTTTTAGTATACTAGACTATAAATAATAAATACTAGTTATATTAAACTATATTTATATAAGAGTTTAAAGAAGTAAGTAAAGTTAAATAAATTATTAAAGAATATATAATATAAGTCGACTAGTTTCTAGAGAAAAGTTTTATAGAGTTTTAATATAACTATTTATATTTTATTACTTCCTTTACTCTCCTTTATAGTTCTTCTACCCTTAGTATATAAGTGTTTATAGGTTTATTCTTTTTTCTAGGTATATACTAATTCTATAAATATATAAAACTAATCTTTATAATTATTTAGATCTTAAATCCTACTTATATTAGTTTATTTAGAATAGTTATAGCTTTTTTTATATAACCTTTAAATCTATAATAATTAACTAAAATACTCTTATATATATTATAAATATCTAAGATACCTTTAAAATAATTCGCTTATAACTAAGATACCCCTTAAATTATACCTCTTAAATTTAAGGGTATCTCGATTATAAAATAGAAGTATTTTAGTTAATTTAATAGTAAACTTTAATAGAATATTATAGTATTATAAGTAAATTAGCTTTAAGGTTTATATTTATCTAGGAGTTTTATTTTATATTACTTATATATATATAAGTACTATACCTAGCTAGGGCTAGGGCTAGGGCTACTAATTAAACTAATATTACTTAGAATAAGAATACTATATAGAATAAGAATATTATAAAGGTAAATATTACTTAAAAAGATATTACTTATAAGAGTATTACTTAGAATAAGAATATTACTTAGGAATAAATAATTAAAGAATAAATAACTAAGACTAATTTAAGTAAAATTATAAATAAAAGATAGAAAAAAAAGTATTAGAGTTATTAACTACTATTAAAATTAATAAGAACTAGTTTATAAAGTCTTATATAAGTAGTACTAGATAGGTAATTAACTTTATTTATTAATCTTTACTTATATTACTATATTAGTTTAATAAATAATATAATAAAAATACTTTTAAATTTAAAGAGTTAATCTAGTTTCCTAGAGTTATAATATAGATTTATTCCTTGTTTCTTAGATCCCTAAAAGAGACTTTAGGAATAGTTATATAGGCTAGAATTTACTAAATTTAAAGTTACTACTATAGGAAAGGTTAAATTAAAGTTACTACTATAGGAAAGAAAAAGTAGGTTAAGTAGGAATACTAAAACTTAACTATATATATATAGCTCTTTACGTCTACGTAGTAGTACTTCTACTAGTTAGAAATATATAATTTTCGAGGATAAGATAGTACTTAATTAACTCTATAAATCGGTCTTATTTTTATATTATTCTAATATATACGTATATAGCTATATAGCTATTTATATATAGGTAAGGCTTAAGTATATATACGACTCTTAGTATAGCTCTTAATACCGGCTTCTCGCGTATATAAAGCTATACGAAGTAATATAAGTTCTTAACTATATAACGGCTTTAAGAGTCTCTTCTAAGACTCTTATACTAAGATTATTAAAGAGTATAATTTAAGGGGTATCTTAGTTATAGGCGAATTTTTTAAAGGTATCTTAGTTAATTACTATTAAATCTATTTATTACTTTATTTACTACTAGATATAAACTAAATATTTAAATCTAGTAATTAGTTTATTAAATTTATATATTTAGTAGCTTAACTTTTACTTATAAAAGTTAGAGATATAAAGACTTAATATCTATATATAATATATTCTATAAACCTCTAGCTAGGGCTTACCCTAGTCTAAAGAGCTAAGATTAAGTCTACTATTATAAGTTAATTACTATACCTACCTATATATAGCTATTATCCCTAGAGTTAAAAGAACTTATAATTCTTAACTTCTAGTAATAGTCTTATTAGTCTAACTACTACCTTATTTATTCCTTTATTTAATATATATTCTAAATAACGAATCTCTACCGAGCTAGTCTTCTTTTTATTCCTACTTATAATATATATACCCGGGTAGTCTTATATAGAGAAAAGGCGTAGAAGCTATATTTTAGAGGGGTAGAGAGGGCTATTCGTTTATATAAGAGGGCTAGGAGGGCTAGGAGAGGGGAAGAGGAGGTATAATAAGAAAGGGCTATAGAAGAGCTATTTTAGGCTTTTTAAAACTATTCTAACTTTAAACTCTATATATACTAAGGCTTATAATAGAGTAGGTACCCTTATTATAAGACTTTAAACCCGACTTTTACTCTTAAAGAAAGGCCTAGAGTAACTAAGGTCTAGAACTATTTATATAGCTTTTAGTTTCGTTTAAGTCTCTAGGTTCTAGGCTATATAAGCTCTAGTAATCGGTTTATTTTAACTTATTAACTTATCTTATCTCTATTAGATATAACTATTTACTATATTCTTATTCTAAACGAAGTAGAGAAGGATATTAAATAAGTTTTAACTAGCTATAGCTTATATAATATATAATACTATAATATCGCGGGATTAGGGACTTTAGCTTACTCTAGAAGGTCTTTTTAGCTACCTACGTTTTTAGTTAAATAGAGTAGGATATTATATATAAAATCTATAACTTAGTATACCCCTATATTCCTCGGGAGGTTATAGGAGACCCGGCTTTCGCTAGTAATCTACCTAGTATAAAAATACTACTACTACTATTTATAAAAGTTAGTTAATAACTATAGTATTTATATATTTATATACTTTCTTATAAGAGCCTTTAACTCTATTAAAGTATATATAAAACCTTATATATAACTCTAAAAAATAGTCTCTTAATATATATATATATATTTAAATATATTAAAGTTTAATATAAGTATTTTCTTCTTACTTTAATAGTTCTTAAGTTTATAAATATATATTATTATATATACTCTTATTATATTTACTTACTTATTTATATACAAATAATACTAATATAAACCTTAAGGATTTTATATATAAGAGTTTATATTTAAAATAATTTCGTTTATTATTTAAAGAAAATAATATAATAGAAAAAGTAATATAAGGTTATTAATATCTACTCTCTCTAGTAGATTAATTTAGTACTATTATAAAGGGATTTTTATAAGCTTAAATCTTATACTACCCTTTTTTAATAATAGAATACTTAGTTATTAAGTTCTTATATTTATAGTATTTACTTATATATTCTTAGCTATTATAGAAGTAGAATAATAAGTAATTAAAGTAAAAATAGTAGTATTATTAATACTTCTTAGTTTTAGTAATCTATATCTAGTAAAGGACTAGCGTATAAACTACTTTAGAATATACTAGTTATAGCTAAAGAAATAATAGTATAAGTAAAAGTAAATAATTATAGAGTTATTCTCTAGTATCTAGGGTTTAAAGAGCTCTAGAATACTATATACTCTTTTTATTTCTATTTCTAAAAATAGAAATAAAAAGGCTAGCTATAATAGCTACTTAGTAGTATAAATAATAGTATATAAATAGAAATATTAGTAGATAAGAAAAAGAGAGTTTAAAACTTATATATATTTTACTTCTAACTAGGAAATATAAAGTTATTAAAGGTTTCTATTTTATTATTAGCTTATATTAGTTAGTTATTTTTATATAATATAAAAATATAAGAAAAATATATAAATAGCTTTTATAACTTATATATAAGTAACGCTTTTAGTAGTATTTTATAATATTATATAAGTAGTACCTTTTTAGGTTATATAGAAAAATAGTTTTTTAAACTTCTAAGTAAGAAAAAATAAATATATTTTAGTTATTTTATATAAAAGAATAACTAATCGGCTCTTTATCCCTTATATAAGTTATATATATAAGAATACTAAAAGTATAATTTTATAAGGTTATATTAAGCTTATATTACTTTTATAACTTTTATTATTAAGGTATAAATATATTAGTTTAATATATTATAATCTTATATTTTTAGAATATATATACGATTATTATAGTAGGAGTTATATAATTTATAAGTAGTTACTATCTTTTTATTATCTTTTAGATATAATAGTACCTAGGTACCTATATAGAAATACTAAAACCGAGAGTAGTAGTATAATAACTACTCTTAGGCTTACGTTTAACTAGAATTATATTAAAAATATATATAAAGCGATTATTAATTACCTAAGTATTTAGACTATATTCGAGTATTCTTATAATATTCTTATAATGTTTATACTTAGTAGCTAGTAGTATATAGACTAGAAGCTAGATAAGTATAACTATAGATTTTAGTAAGGTTAAATACTATAAGTACTTTATTATATAATTAAATACCTTTATATCTTTTCCTTAGTATTTAACTCTTAATTAAATAACTTATTATTATAATAATATAATTAATAAAACCCTCTATACTATGTAAATTAGGTATATATTTATTTAGCTTATATTTAATTCTTATATTAAATAATACTAAAAAATACTTAGAAAAAAGTTTTTTACTAGAAAAGAAATATAATCTTTTTCTTCTTTTATAATTTTCTCTTTATTTTATATAGTAATTAGCTCTAATTTTAGTACTTATATATATTTTAGACCTCTTACTATAAGCCTATATAGTCCCGAGTTTTAGCCGAACTAGCGGATAGTAGATAGGGTACTCTATAGCTATAACTAGGACTAAGGTAACGCTAGAACCTAGCGCGAGTACTATTAGTATATAAACTACTTAATTATTCTATCTTTATATACTTAACTATAAGTACTCTCTCTTTCTTCGAAGCGTATAATACTAAATACTACTCTTTTAAAGCGTTTAATAATAAATACCCTTCTTTTAAACCGCTTAATAGCTCTTCTCTCGAAGTATATAATAATAACTACTTATATAACTACTTATATATAGTAGTAGTATAATATAGAATATAGTAGTAGTATAGCTAGTATTTAATAGTAGTATAATATAGAATATAGTAGTAGTATAACTAGTATATAATAATAGTATAGTAGTTATAAAAGGGCGTGTTTTATAGAAGTAGTATAAGAATAAATATAATATAAATTTATATAGTTTTTATTAGTTTTAAGCTATATTTAAATTAGCTTTACCTAGAGTAAGCCTAGTACTAAATAAGCTTAACCTAGTTTAATTCTTATTTAGTATAAAATATAATATAGATTCTTAATTCTAAAGTAATACTACTTAATCTAAGTTAACTCTAGTCTAATATCTCTTAATTCTACTTTTAACCTTGTAGTAAAATTTAGTTAACTTTTTATTACTTAAGGTTAAACCTTAGTTAAATAACTAATAAGTTAATACTATTATAATAAGATTATAATTATATATTATATAGATAATTTAATTATAATAAACTCTAAGAAAATAAATATAAATAAAACTATAAATTATATTAGTAAAGTACTAAAAGTATAATATTTAAGTCTTATAAACTAATTCCTAGAAATAGATATAAGGTATAATATAGCTAAATAAGTTCTTATTATAAACTATAATAAATATTTATTTAATATTAAAGTATACTTTAATAAAACTAATTTAATACTTATATTTATATTTATAAAACTAGAGGTTAAATTAAATAAAAATAACTAATAAGCTAATAATAAGAATATATTACTCTATTAATAGTAAATAAAGCTACCTTATATATTTAGAGACTAAAATATATCTAGATATAGCTTATAAAATAAACTCTTATATAAAATATATATTTAATCCTAGTATAATAGTTAATATATCTTTCTACTATACTATTACTTATAATTAGTAGAAGTAAGTATACTATAGAAGTAAGTATATTATATTATAGAGTTTCCTTAGAATATTAAATTATTATATAAACTAT
Source organism: Hymenoscyphus fraxineus (assembly GCA_900184765.1). Lineage (NCBI taxonomy): Eukaryota > Fungi > Ascomycota > Leotiomycetes > Helotiales > Helotiaceae > Hymenoscyphus > Hymenoscyphus fraxineus. The sequence goes on from LT855411.1 coordinate 1,656,383, forward strand.
ACTAAAAAACTATATATATATATAATATATTCTATATTAACTATTTTAAAAAGTTATAAAGTTTATATTCTTTTTAATTAAGTTAATTAAGTAGTTACTTTCCTAAGCTAATAATTCTCTATTATTATTAATAGTATTACTATTTATAACTTTTAAATAAGCTAAAGTAAGGTTAATCTCTATTTTTATATATATATTAATATTATTAGAGTTAGTATTATTTAAGTCTTTTACTTAAAGTTAAGTTTTATACTTTTAAATATTTTAAAATAAGAACTTATAGTATTTATCTTATAATTATATAGCCTTTAGAAAAATAAAATCCTTTTTAGAATTATATATAAGAATATTTAACTCTAGTAGTAGAATTATATTACTAGTAACTATTTAACCTTATTAAGCTTTATATTCTCTTTTATTTTTATATACTTAAATACTCTATTATTTATAAGCTTTTATAGATTAACTAATAGTTATTTTAAGTCTTTTTTTAGCTTTATATAAGTATTTTAATCTCTTTTTATAATTCTTTATAGCCTTTAATATCTAAGTATTTAATACTAAAATTACTTTACTTTTATAAATACTTTTATAAAATAACTACTTATACTTATAATTCTCTTTTTACTTATTTTATAAAGTACTAAATTCTACTATTATTAAATATACCTTATATAGTATAACTCTAATAGTTTTTATTATAGACTTAAAGAGTTATATTAAGAGGTTAGAAAATTAGATAAGATTATAGTCTTTAAGTAATTATATATTTATAGTAGTATAATATAATTTATTAGAATAAAAGATAGAATATATAGCGTTTTATAGGACGTGCGTCGGAATGCCGATTTTTAGCTAGTATACTTAAAATAATCCCCTACCAAAATATCCCCCTACTATATAAACTCCTACTATATAGTACAACTTGATAACTCTACTATAATACCTTATATAAACTTCGTAGATTATATAAATCTTATTTAAGATAGGTCCTAAACGCTAATTAAAAAATATTAATAAAAGCCTTAGTCCTAAGGGAGATATAGCTCGTAGGAGTCGTTAACTAAATAAAAACTCTACTAAGGTATTTAACGAACGTTCTAGTATAAACTCACCTATTAAACCTACAAAGAAGAAGGTAAAGAGGAGAAGGCCAAGTAAAAAGACAGCTACTATAGAAGATCCTACTAAAAATCCTAAGGGTTCTACTACAGAGTCAGTTAAGGATATTCTAAGTTCGCCTCCTACCCCTTAATTACTAGCACCTAGGACTTCGGAACGCGATCTAACACAAATATAGGACAAGGCTTACCTAGTAGTAGTTATAATAGATATTTATATTAAGAAGTTAAAGAGAGAATCTTACTCTAAATTAATTAATCTAAGTAATCTAAACTGTCTAACTATCCTAGAGTTATAGGATATAATTAAGAAGGGATATATCGCTAAGTTCTCGAAGGGCTGTAATCTCGAAGGCGTAGATAGACCTAGACGTCTTTCGTAGTATATAATTATTAGTAATCTAAAAGATAGAACTCGTTTACTTGTAAATAACTAGGAGAACTAGAACAAAGTAGAAACGTATTTAAGGTATATAAGTATAACAGGGGGTAAGAAGTAGTATTTTACTTTAAAATTAGAGTACTATTATAAGACATACGATCGCGAGCCTACACCTCCTCTACTACTATCTAAGAAGTCGATAAAGATAGTAGATCTAAAGTGTATTAAACTCGTTAACCTTCTTAAAGACAACAATAAAGACTTAGTATCTACGGACAAAGACAAAGATAAAGAAGCGCCTACTAAGAATCCGTATATAAGTTCTATTATAAAGAAATAATTAGTAGCTAAAAGGCAAAGGTAAAAGGGCCTATTACTAGTAGAAAAGAAACGACAGGATATCTTTTATAGATGGAGGTATACTAATAAGAGGTGTCTAAAACCTATAAAGTATTGTTTTATTATTAAATCTATAAACTCTTACTACTAGGTTATAATTACAGAATAATAAAAGTAGGCGAGTTTAATTATAGAGGAGGAGAGGGGGGTATTAATAGAGAATCTACCACAGGAGTAGCTAGCGAATTAGATCTAAAGCTATAATATTCAGGTACTAAAGAGATTAGGACAGATAAAACTAGCTAAAACAATAGAGAATTCGCCCTTACCAGCCTCTAATTCGAAACCTAAAGAAGTCTTAATTCTAGCTTCTATACCTACTCCCGTGGCGCCAACTATAATTCTACCGATAGTTACTCCTTAACTGTAATTACAAGTATAACCTTAATACGCGCCTTAATTTATATAATATGTTTAACTATAATTCGTCTATCCTAATCCGTATATATAATAACCTTAATTAGTTCTACTAGTTCTATAGTAATAGTATTATCCTATTCTATAAGAGTTTTACTATTCGAACCTAAACCTAAACCTAAACCTACTATAATATTACTTATATAATTAACTATAGATATATCCTTAACTATATTAATCTTATATACGACCGAATTACTACTTGTATAATTAATAATAGGTATAAATACTATAATAACCCTAGAATTATAATTAAATATAGGATCTCTAACATAAATAGGTACAAGGTTAGAGTAATACTTAGGTAGAGATAGGATAATCTAGGGACGAGTTAAGCTATTACCTCGCCGAATAAGAACTACGTTTCTAATCCCTACCTATTTTACTATAAGAACTTACCCTAAAAGCTAGATCTAAAGGTCGTATACCTAGACTAAGCCCTAGGCGCCCCGCACCCCTCCCTCCTTCATCCCTAATTCGAGTACCCGATACCGCGGATTTAATATCCTAGTTCTAGGAGTATTTAATAGAGGGGGAATAAGACTAGGCTTGTATAAAAGGTTGGAAGGACGCTTGTATAATATTCTGTAAGGAGCTTATTATAATCGATTACCTAAAGAGTATTAAATTGTCCGAGTTATATAATATAGGGGTAAAGAGGGGTATCGCTAAACTTATACTAGTACTTACTATAAAATTTAAGGATTTAGTAAAGGATTAATAGAAACGTAAAGATACTAATATTCTCTTAGATATAATAAAAGCTCTAGTATTATTACCTTTAATAGAGGAAGTAAAGTTATATTAAGAGATAGACAAGGAGACTATTAAAGGTAGAGCAAATATTAGTAGTAAACCTAACTTTTTTAATAATAATTAGATAAGGATAAAAGGGGGGAGGTTTAGGTAGAGGTTTAGGTAGAGGTTTAAGTAGAGATACAAAGTTAAATTATAGTTTAACCTATCTGTTTTAGGTAATCTAGGAGAAAGAGTCTATATTACGAATAGCTTAATTATTAAAAGTAATAAATCAATTATTAATACTATATATAACCCTGTAATAACCCTACTAAACTATATTAAACTCTATATATACCTACATTCCTGAAATACGCTCTTGCCCTCTTTTTAGCCCCTTCGCTAGTTCTAACCTCCTTTACCGCCTACTTTAAGAAGCCCTAGTATAACTTAAAACAAAACCTTATTCTACGATAATAATAACGAATATATACCTTTAAATTACTAAAGCTCTTTTTAATTAAATTAAAATCTAGTAAATAAAGAGGTAAATATCGAATCTAAACTCCTTTACTATTATATACCCTTTTAATTACTTCTTGGTTTAAGTAGTAGATTAAGGCGTTATCTATAATTATTATAGAGTTAGGTCCTAGATATATAGAATAGTAAGGTAGTATAGTTTTAATAATAAAACTATATAATATTAGTATATAAAATATTAGACGGCGAATATTAAACCTACTTTTTAAACGTATTACCGTTATATATACTAGGGAAAGTTACCCCCGCTAAGTAACCTTTTACCGTATATACCGCTAGAAGTAATACTTGTTCGCGACTTTAAAGGTATTATTATATAACTGCTTAAGCTCTACTTAATAACTATCTAAATTAATAATCGCTAGTACGATCGTTAGATCTAGATTCGTCGATAAATACTAATTATAGTACCTTAAAGTCCTCTAACATAATCTACTAATCTACTCTAAGTTCTTAATTCCTTTATACCGCCTTTACTTTAAGCTTCTTTCGTATAAATCGAATTCGGCTAAGTATTTAAGAGATAGTAGATATATAGACATTAACGTTATATACCTTGTACAAGAAGACCTTAATCTTATCTAGGTAATACTAGGGTCTTTTGTTTAGGAGGAGTTTTACTAATTACTATATTTCCTAATTGATTATACACCTCGGACTACTAGTCCTAGGGCTAGGCGGTAGGTCCCTCTTAATCCTATCTTTATAACGTGAAATTATATATAGTGTTATATTATAATTCTATACGAGAGATTTATAAAATTTACTATTAGTATTATCCCCTGTCTCTTATAATTCCCTCTTAATACCTACTACCGCCGCGTTTAAGAGCTGAGGAGCTATAGCAGATATTATTCCTTTGAGATATTAAAAGAGTAGTATTCGACAAGGATTTTAATCTACTTACAAGCTTGTTTAGATATATTAGTAGAAAGTTATTAATAGTAGAGCTATTGTGGTTGTAGTGTTATAGAGGTATAGGGAAAGACCCTTGGTGTTCTAGCTAAAAATCGGTATTCCGACGCACGTCCTACAAAACGCTGTACTAGTAAATTAAGGTTAAGATAATTATTAATTACTTTCTATCTCTTTTAATATTTATCTATTTTCTTTTTAATTACTTTCTAGAATATTAGCTATATATTAGATTTCTTAAAGGTATTTTAAATAATATATACTTTTATTATATTTATATAAATTAATATAAGATTATAAAAGAAAGAAGTAATACTATATTTATATTTAAAGCTATAGAGAACTTAGAATATTATAAGTTTATAATAGTATTTCTAGGGCTTAAAAATACTAATATTAAAAGACTAAAAAATATATATAAGATATAAAGGAAAGAATAAAAGCTTAATATTATACTCTTCTAATTTAATAGTAAACCTATTAAGATAATAAGACTTATAACTATTTAAAAGAAGTATTTACTAAGGTTTATTCTCCTCTTTTTTAATATTTATTTTCTTAATAAAATAATTAGTATAATCTATAATTATATTATTCTTAATATATCTAGTATTAAAATAAGTAATTATTTTACTTTTATTTAGCTCTTTAATAATCTAATTATTTATAATCTTATAGCTAAGTATAATAATAAAGAGAGTAAAAGTTTTTTTACTATTTATAGAAACTATTTCTATTATTATAATAGACTTATAATTCTTAGGCTCTATATATATATAGTTTCTTTATATATATAAGAACTATAATATATTTACTTCTAGTATATTTAACCCTAACTCTAGATTTGTTTATATTTAATATATATTTACTCTTATAAATATTTAGCTTTTATAGTTTACTTTAGTAACCTAGGAACTACTCTTTTATATTTTTCTTTATATATATCTTAAACTATATATAAGTAATAGGTTTAGTAGTAATTATATATAAGTCTAGGTATTATTTTAACTATTTTATAAACTAAGATATAAGTAGATTATTAAAGTTATTTATATACTAAAAAGTATAAATTATAAAAAATACTATCTTATAAGTTACTTATAAACCTTACTTCTACTAATTATAATAATACTAGTAAATAGCCTCTTCTTATATATTAGTTAAAACTTTATTACTTCTACTATAAGTATTATAAATACTATTTCTACTAACCTATTTATATTAAATTTAAACTAAAATATTATAAATAATATATTTATTAACTCTATAAATATATATAGTAGTTATACTAGATTTATTCTTACCTTTTTATTATATCTAGATAATAGTATTATAAAGGTTAAGAGTTTTATTTTTATTAGTATAAATATTATAAATAGTTTAAAGTAGAGAAAAGGAGTATAAATATAATATAACTAGTTAAAAGTATAGTATTTTATAAAGTTATATATTATAGCTATAAACTTAGGATTATAGTTATATACGTTTTTATATATATAGGAGATTCTTATAATATAGTATACTTACTTCTATTAACTATAAGTAATAATAATATAATAGAAAGATATATTAACTATTATATTACTTTAAAGTACTAGATTATATTTAGAAATACTTAAATTATATACTTAGTTTAGCTTTATATTATAATTACTTATTTAATAAAGAATTAGAGCTAATAGTATATATAAATATAAATTAAAGAGGAAATATAATTAGTTATAAAAGTACTAGTAGCGAAATAACCTTTATAAATAAAGGTATAATAAGCTAGAATAGTATATTATAAAAAACTATAGCTATATCTAGTTATAAGACTAAATAGATAGTATAAAAAAAGGCTATTAAAGAATTTAATATATAATACTACTTCTAATATACTTATTTTAATAGTAAATAGTAAATTAATACTAAAACTAGCTTATAATCTTAAATTTAAAAGTAAACTAAGTATATAAATATAAACTATTACTTTATAAAAGAGACTATATCTAATATATTAGTTTAATATTAATATATATATTTATTTAATAAATATATAAGATATTAAGTATATATTTAGTAGTTATTAGTTAAGTAATTAAATAAAAATATTTAATTAACTTACTTATAACTATAAGTATAGAACTAGCTATATATATATAAGTATTCTTATTTAAGTATATATATATATAACTAACTAGTATCTCTTTATATAAATAGTATATACTATATTATATCTATTAATATAGTAGTATATACTATATCTATTTATATAAGTAATATATATTATATCTAGAAATATATAAGTATACTAGTTAAGTTATTTTTATATAGGTTTTTAGTATAACTATTAGTAAAACTAAAACTTTACTACTTACTATTTTAGTAAGGTTTTAGAGATTATATATAGCTAATAACTACTAGTATCTATATAGTTATTATTAGAATACTATACCTAGTATATAATATTAACTTTTTAATATACTCTTTTAATAAATATATATTATAAAATTAAATATTTAAGTATAGCTATATTTAGTTACTAGACGTTAATATCTTTTTATATATATATACCTATAATAATTTAGTTAAAACTAGTTTAAAGGTTTACCTTAGTTCTATTAATAAACTACTTAAACCTTAAAGAATAGCTTTTAATTAGCTTCTTATTAGGTCTAGAACCCTAGAATTACTTTATAAAGTATTTATAAACTATTTTAAACCTAAAGAATAACTCTAAATCTATTTATTATTAGATTTAAAACCCTAGAATAGCTCTATAAGCTATACTAGAGCTTATATTAATAACTAAATAATAAAGAGTTTACTAATAAAAGTATATAAAAAATACTTAAAGGAATTTCTTTTATAAAAATAAATATAATTTTTTTTATTTTAATAATTTCTCTTTATTTTATATAGTAATTAGCTTTAATTTTAGTACCTATATAGGTTTTAGACCTCGCGCTATAAGCCTATATACTCCCGAATTTCAGCCGAGCTAGCGGGTAGCGGGCGGGGTACTTCGTAGCTATTAGTTATAATAATATATAAATAAGTAAATATTTAATTATTTAATATATAAATAAAGGGATATTTAATTAATTATTATATAAATATAGAAGTAAGTAAAAAATAATCGATTAACTTGTCTAATAGCTATAAGGGTTCTTATCTATATATAATTATCCCTATTAATCTTAGAACGTATACTTTCGTTAAAGTATATACCTTTAAGCGAACGTTTAGCGCGTACGCTTATATTTCGTCGAATATCTAATATAAATAATCGGAACTCCGGCGAACCTTTAGCGAACATTTAGCTTTTATTTAGTATATACTTATTATATATAAATCGTATAACTACTAGTAGTATTAATATTTTAATACGCCTTCTTAATAAGTATATACTATAAGTTAAATAATTAAGTAAAAACTCTTATTTAAAAATAAATAGAAAACCCTTTTATTAACTTAATAATTAACCGCGACTTATTAAGAGTAAGCGTTTTATAATTCTAACGTATATTTATATAACTAATTCTAAGTTATAGTATAAACTCTTAGAACTTAATTTTATTAAATAGCTTAGTAAAACCGTTAGCTTTCTAGTTTATAGTTTTTATATATATATAAAGTTAATAATTCTATTAATTAATAGGTTCCTTATATAATAGTATTTAACTAATATATACTTTATTCTATTATAAAATATAAGGTTATATTCTAGTTATAATATACCTTTATTATTTATATATAAGCTAAATTTTATTTATTTATAAAATCCTAGTTCTTTAACTACGAATATTATATATATAGATTCTTTTATTACCGCGTTTATTACTATATATTCGGCCTTAGTAGTTAATTATACTACTATACTTTATAGCTTTAATTTCTATATAATAGGTCCTCTAGCTAAAAAGAATATATAGCTACTAGTTAATTTAGTTATACTAGTATCTCTAGTATAATCCGAGTTATAAAAGCCGGTTATATATTAGCTAGATTCGTTCTTATTTAAATATATAATACTATAATTAATTATTATTTTTAAGTATCTTAGTACGCGTTTAGCTATAATAAAGTATTCTTTTAAAGGATTAGATACGAATTAAGATAACTTAATAGTAGTAAAAGCTATATCTAGTCGTATATATATAAATATATTAAGTAAATAATCGATTATCGCTTAAAATAACCGAGTCTCGGCTATATATACTTATTATTTATTTAGTTCAAGGCTAATTTTTAGATCTATAAGTATATATATAGGGTTATATTCTAATAGCTTATACTTATTAAAAACTTTAGTTATATAGCTCTTTTAGCTTAGTTTTAGTTAATTTTTTATTCTAATTATATTAACTCCTAGGTAGGTCTTTATAGTTCCTTTATCTTTTAATTTAAAGTATTATTATAGCTTATATATTAGTAGATCTTATACTAGCTCTATAATAAGCGCTATAATAGCTAGGTTATTAACGTATATATATACGTATATATTATTCCTTTAGTTAATAAATATATATAAATTAGTATTTAGACCTTCGAATCCTAAGTAAATAAGAATAGTAATAAGGGTAGTAAACTAAATCCTAGCTAATTATTTTAATCTATATAAAGCTTTTAATAACTCTAAATATATAATTTATATAAAAGTAGTTTTATTATATTTTAACGTATTATTATATAACTTAGCTAGTATATAGATATATTTATTAAGTCTTTTAGAAGTAGTTATATATAGTTACTTAATATTAATATCTCTTTATATAAGAGCTAAAATTATATTAATTTTCTATATAATTAAGTTATTTATAAGTACTAGTATAAAAAGTATAGAAAGGATATAAATATATAGTTATATAGCGTTTAGTAGTTTATTAGTTAGGTAATTAAGTTATAAGATTAGAATATATATTTAACTTATCTAATAATTATATATAGCTCTAGTTATATATATATAGGTCTTCCTAGGCTTATATTTAGTAAATATAATAGTTTAAAATATAATTAGTAAACCTAAGACTCCGGCTAAGGCTTTTAGTACTTATTTAGCTTTTAGCTAAGCCTTTAGCCTTTCTTAGCCCTCGGTTAAGCTCCTTAGTATATAGTTATTAATAGGATTAGATATAGGGTATATAATACTATTCTAATAAAAAGGACTTTCTAGCTTATTTGTTTTATAACCTCTATAAAAGAGTCTATATAATTACGTTTATATAATTATTTAAATCTCTTAGTTATAAATTATAATTTAAATTTAATAGTTTTATTTAATTCTTTTAGCTTATAAACCTAATACGTCTTTATAGAACTAGTATTTTTACTAGCGTCTTCTTTATATATAGGCTTCTAAGTTCTATTCTCTACTAGTATATTTAGCTCTTTTTATATTAATTAAATCTAATAGTCTTTATATAGATTTAATTTAAATATTACTTCTTTATATATTTTTAGTTTAATAATAACTATATAGTATATTTTTAGTCTTATTTATAAGGACCTTTTTAGTACTATTTAGGTCCGTTTTAGAGCTAAAATAAGTAAGCGAGGCTTATTAATATATAGTTAATAGGGCTTATAGTTTATTTATTAAAAGTATATCGGAATTAATTTTAACTAATAGATCTTTGTTTTCGCGTATAGTTTCGCTAGAAGCGTATCTAGATCTTAGATTATAAGGTCTAGACTCTATATTCCTTTATATAGGGCTATTTTATATAGGATTATCTTATTCTAATTTGTTAATATTATTATTAGTATTATTATTTTATTATAAACTATTATATTTTATAGAAGTATTTTTATTATATTCTTAATATATTATTATATATTTTATAATATCTTATAAATAATTCTAATCTAGTAATAATTCTTCGAGTAGTTCTAAGTAGTTTTAGTCCTATATATAGTTATCTTTATATAAAAGGTCTTCTTTTATAATAACGTCTTTTATACTTATAACTCTTTCTAAATTATATATATATACTAGGTAGTTATTAGATAACTCTTAGCCGACTAATATACTCCTATATAATTTCTCGGCTAATTTTCCTTTAGAGGTTTTACTCCTTATTTCGCTTAGAATTAAAATATAATAAAGTAATCTAAGAGTATAAATATAAAATAAATCTAGTTTTATATTAAATATATTCTTATAAGGAATAGATTTAGTAGTACTATTATCTATACGATTCTTTATATATATAATAGAACGCGCTATATATAACTATAGGAATAGTAGAATTAATCGTTTAGAGTATATAGCTATAATTTATTTAATAATATACTTATTTATTTATTTAAATATTCTATTTTATTTAAAGGTATAAAAGCTTATAAAGTCGGTTATAATTCCCTTGTTTTTAATATAGTACGCCTATTTATTAGACTTAAATTCGCTAGTATAATTTAAGTATATTCTTTTAATAAACTTATTAAATTAGTTATTTAATAGATTATTTAATTTAATAAGTTTATTAAGTACTTTAGATTTATATTTAATAGTAAATATATAAATAATACGTGTCTTTTAGTATATAAATATAAGAATAAAGGATTCCTCGCTTAATCCTTTTATATATACGTATATACCTACCTACGTTTACTTAAAACCGGTTTAATACCGGCTTAAAACTAGCTCTAAGGTTTTAATACTAGTTTAAAACTAGTTTTAAGCTAGTTTTAAGCTAGTTTTAAGGTTTTAATACCGAGTTAACTTAGGTTTAAGGTTCTTAAACTACTTCGGAGTAGAGCTATAAAACCTATTCGATTATTTAAATTAATTAAGAACTATAGAACTACTTATAAACTACTTACTAACACGCTATAAGCTACTTATAAACCACTTATAAACCACTTATAAACTAATTATAAACTACTTATAAACTACTTATAAACTACTTATAAACTACTTATAAACTACTAGCTAGGGTATATATAATATACGATCCGATTACTAAGTCTAAGCCTTATCTATTCTAGGTTAATTACTTATAATCTATAAGGTTTAAATATTATATTTCTACTTAAATACTATAATAACCTTCTAAAAGTTAAAGAAAAGATATTATATAAAAAGTAATTACGCTAGTAACTATCTACGCTAATAACCTAGTAACTATTTATACTAGTAAGTTAGTAACTATATATATTTATATAACTCTAAATATAAATAGTATATATATATATAAAGTGTCCCTTATAAACTAGACTATTCGAATATTACTTATTATAAATATATAAATATAATAATAAAAAAATATAAAGGATATTTATACTAATAAAAAAAGTAAAGGAAATACTATACCGCGAATAATAATAAAGCTAGTAATAAATAATAAATAATAAAGACTATAAATAATAAAAACTTTAAAAACTATAAATAAAGATATTAAAGTAGGTATATTATAGTAAGTAGTCCTATAGGAGCCTTCTATAATCTTAGCTTATTCTAATTTATTATAGTAAGTAGTCTTATAAGAGCCTTTTACGATCTTAGCTTATTCTAAATCCTCTTCGAGTAGATTACTACTATTTAGGTTAATATTAGAGCTATCTATCTTATTACTATTATTATTATTTATCTTATTACTATTATTATTATCTAGTAAAGATTTATTACTATAGGTGTTAGTATTATCCTTACTATTACTATATTAGTAGTAGTTATTATCCTCTTTATTACTATCTAGGTTAATTACTATATTACTACTACCTTAGCTACTATTTTATTTATTATTAATATTATTTAAAGTATTCTTAGCTACTATCTTCTTATTTATATTACTCTCTTTAAAAAAGTCTTTAAAATTAAAATTATTATTAAAATTAAGAGATATATATTTTTTAGGCCCTACTATACTAAGTATATATTAATAGATCGAAAAGTCGGTAATAGTAATATTCTTAAACCCTTTAGTAGAATATAGCCTATTAAATACCTTAATAGTATACGCGTTTATATACTTATATAGTATATTTACCTTCTTAGTATAAAGGTTTATAAAGTATATATATATATATATATATNACTCCTATCTTACTATCTTAGATGTAGTATAATAGTACTAAGTAAATATTCTTAGTTATAAAACTAAATATCTATAAGAGCTAGTATTCCTAGAAATCTACTAAAATAATAGCCTTAATTAGTTTAAAGGAAATAGCCTTATAGCTATAATTATAAATAGGGTAAGGATAATAAGTATATTTAAAAGGCTATATATTTTAAATATATTAAATTATAAATTTTTAAGTCTTTTTAAATAGTCTACTCTTCTAATTTTTAATATCCCTTTTAGTTTTAGTAATATTTAACTAACGTAGTATATATTAGCTTTTATATAAGCTATATATATCTTTAGAGGGAGCCTCCTTTAAGAACCCTTTAAGCCGAGTAAGAAAATACTATTTATTTTTTACTTCTAATCTCTATAATACCTCCTCCTCTAATAATATATATTTAATAATAGGAGTTAGGTTAGAGCTAGACGTAACTAGTAGTATTATCCTTAGCTCTCCTACTCTAATATAAACCTTGTTTTCTAAAGGTAAGTTCTTATCTTTAGTAGCTCGAGCTTTCGATCTTAGCTTTAAGGTTATCTTCTAAGATATATCTACTAGTAGTTTCGCTACTTTTATAGCTAGCGCTAGAGCTAGAACTAGCGCTAGCGCTTAGGATTATAGTTAGAATCGTAGTTAGGTCTCGGGTTAGTCTAGTTAAGACTTAGCTTTAGCCTTAGATTTTAACTTTATAGAAGACTAAGACTTAAAAATAATCTTATTATCTTTAGAGCTAGTAGGAAAAGAATCTAAAGAATTAGTAAATAAAGTAAATAAACTCTATAGGAGGCTTTATTAGAATATAGCTTTACTAGAAGATAATATATAAGAACGGGTTAGTACTTATATAATATATATCTATCTAGCTTTTATTAGTCTCTTAGAGAACTCGGTAGGTTTTTTATATAGATTAATAATATAGAATTAATATTAATATAATATCTTATACCTTTAAGGGCCTAATAGGTAAAAGAGCGTTATTCTCTAAATTATAACTAGTATTATTAATATTCTTTAGTTACTTATAAGAATAGTTTAATTCGTTTATAGAACTACTACTTAAAGCCTTATACTTCTTAGAAGGTTTAAATATAGCTAGAAAGGTTTTAATATAATACTTATAAAATAATAGGTTAATAGTACTAGACTTCTTTTTAGGTAGGCGACTTAATACTTAGGACTAGGAATCTACTATAGTTATAGTACTACTAAAAGATAAGTATATTATTATATATATTTTATTAGATAATATATTAGTATATAAAATACCTATAGAAATAAAAATAATAGATTAATAATATTTATACTTATATACTACCTTATTATACTTTAGATAAATAAACTTTTACGTCCTCTAACTTAAATAAAGTTTCGCTAATATAGTTAGGCCTATAATCGAACCTACCTTATATATAGGATACGCTTAAATAGTATAAGAAGTTAATTAGTTTATAAGCGGTTTAAGGTTTAATAGATAGTTATTTTAAGTTCTAAGTTCTAAGTTCTAAGTTCTAATCTAAGTTAAGAGGTCTAGTAGAGGCTTCTACTAGACCCTTCCTTACTAAGACTATAAGGCTATAAGGCTATAAGGCTACTTAAGTATAAGGTAATAAGTTAAAAAAATATTAATCCCTTAATACTATAACTATACTAATATTATAATAATAATTATATTAACTTCTCTAATAATAATTAATCTTAAATTATAAATATATCCCTTAATCTTTCTCTATTTATAACCTTATCTATACCTTTTAATTGTCCCCCTCCGCGACCTTATTCGTACCCCCCTCTATAACCCTATCTATACCCCCCTTTATAACCTTATTCTTATAACTTTTATTATATCCTCTTAATCTTTCTCTATTTATAACCTTATTTATACCTCTTAATAGCTTATCCGACTATATAGTATATAGAAGCCTTCCTTAAACCTTTTATTACTAATAGGCCTAGTATTATAATACCTTCTAAGCTATAACCTCCCGCTCGCCTACCTAGTAGCCCTCCTTTAGCTCGCCTACCTACTAGTACTCCTCTAGCTAACCTACCTACTAGTACTCCTCTAGCTAACCTACCTTCTAAGCTTACTAACCTACCTAGTAGCCCTCCTCTAGCTAACCTACCTCCTAAGCCTACTAACCTACCTAGTAGCTCTTCTCTAGCTAACCTACCTCCTAAGCTATAAAAGCCTACTAACCTACCTAGTAGCCCTCCTCCTAATAACCCTACCCCTAATATTAAGATAGCCCTATAACTAAGACTATAAGCTATACTACTTAAAAAGCTTATATAGCTAGGTAATTTATTAGTATCTTTCTTAGTCTAAGGTTCTAGTATTAACTTCTAGACTAGCTAACCTAGATCGGATATCTTAGTATACTATAATAAAGTAAATTATACTAAGTAGCTAGGCCTATCTAGTAAAAAGAAGAGAGATAAATTTCTAGAAAGTAAGATATTTTATCCCTATTTTAATTTTCTATTTAATAAGTAGGTCTATATAAGAATCGCTTATAATAAGTCTATAAAGGATATATTAAATAGAGAGGCTACTACTACTACCTAGGGCCTTATACTTAAGGTAATTTAAGAGTATTTATTATATAATAAGACTAATAGAGCTACTAAGTTTAGTTATAGAAATCTAAATATAACTAACTAGACTAAGATTAATACTTCTATATATACTTTACTTAATTTATAAGAGGCTAATATTAGAAATTATAAAAGTATATTCTTTAGAACTTAATTAATAAATAAGAAAGTTAAAAAATAACTTTAAATAAGTATTAAATATTATATCTACCTCGCTAGTAAGGGGTATAATAGACTAAAGGATAAAGCTTTTAGGCTATTTTAGCTTACCTTACTACTTATTACTTTTAAAAAACTATATATTTATATATCTTTTATTATTACTTTAAATATTACTATAATATCTATTACTTTACTCTAAAAAAAGTCTTATATAGTTCTACCTATACTACTATTAAAGCCTCTTATAAAGCCTACTAAAAGTAAAGACTCTAATTTAAATACTTCCTTATCTTTTTTAAATAATACTTTAAATAAAAAAGATAATATATTTATAAACGCTTTAGAAAAGTAAGAATAGGATTTTATATTAACTATTATAAAGGAGCTACTAAAAACTTATAATAATAAAGACCTCTTTAATCTTAATATAGATTATAGTTACTAGAATATTACTCTTAAGATAACTAGAGTATATAATAACTCTATTACTTTATTAAATTTATAAAATCCTCTTATCTCTAATCTAAAGGCTTTAGTAAAAGAGTAAACGTTAACTTTAGTAGCTTAGAAGTATATAATTAAAGGCTTTAATTATAAGATTAATATATTACTACTACCTTCTAACTACTAAGCTATAAAGCTATTTTAGAACTTAAATTAGTATATTAATAATTAAGACTATTAACTAATATACTATTTAACTTCTTATATATAGTTTAGTCTAAATCTATAATAACCTTACCTATCTAGTATACTTATTACCTAAGTCTTAAAGAGCTAGTAGGTAACTAGTCTATATTATACTATCTAAATATAATTAATATTTAATAGTATAATTAGAAGAGTTCTTTTATATAATACTACTAGTCTAAGTAAAACGTATACTACTATTATATATATACTTTATATAAGTCTATAGAAGCCTTCCTCTAGACTTATTAGCTAATATCTAATAGACTTACTATATATATAAGAATTACTATAAAGCTTACCTTTATAAACTATAGTAATAGTAAATAATTAAAGAAGGACTTTAACCTTATTACTTAAATTCTTTTATTTTATCTAGTACTCTACCTAGCTAATATTCTCCTTACCTAGACTAATATAATTATAAAAGTAGCTCTAGAATTTTAAGTATATATATACTAGGGTAATAACTATACCTTAAACTTTAGTACTACTTTTAAGATCTCTAGTATAGGAAAATACTTAAATAAAAGTAATACTATTTTTAATAAAAACGTTATAAAGAATAGTAATATTATTATAATTACTACTCTATAAATATATATTATTTAATATAGCCTAGGTAGATTAAGAAACGCTTATCTTATAGAAGAGTAGAAGGAGAATAAGGTTAATAAAGACTTTACTACTTAAGACCTCTAAACTAACTTTTTTCTTTATAGTTATTAGTTATAAGTATATATTAATAAGGTCTATTTAATTAAGAACTTAAAGACTAGCCTAGTAATCGCTATTAAATAAACTAGTTATTATATATACTTTTATATATTTACTTTAACTATATTTAATAGTATTAGTAACTAGGATAGATATACCTAGATCTTTACTATTAGAGACTTATTATAAGCGCTTAAAAATCTTATAAAATAGTAGATTAGTCTAGATAAAAATCCCTTCCGCTTATATAATAACTACCTAGCTACTATCCTACGTCTTATACTATACGCTTCTAAATAGTAGTTAATAAATACTTATATTACTAGTATTAAAAACTAGGGATTTTACCTCTAAGCTATTTTTCGCCTAATTATAATTAAGTAAATATATATATCTACTAATTCTACTATCCCTATCTAAGTAATTAGTAAAAAAATCGCTAACTTATATATTAGAACCCTCTAATATAGTTTTACTAATAAAGAGATAAATATATACTAGTTATAGTCCCTACTACTAAAAAGATTAATATTCTTTCTATAGAATAGTAAGATTAGCTAGAATTAAGCCTATTATTAGATACTACTCTTAATCTTAATATAGCTTAGCTTTAAATATATTAGTAAAGAAGTACTAGTAGATTCTTTTCCTTAGTAGAAGGCTTTTTCTAAGCTTCTATATTACCTACTAAAGACCTTATATAATACTTATATAGTAGCTAGAGATACGCCTTTATTTATTATACCCTATAAAAATAATAAGTATAATTAATTAGCTATAATATACTAGAGTAGTATAAAGATATAAATATTACTATATATTCTAATAAAACTAGTTATTTTATATAAGAAAAATATTATTATATTTTATACTATACTTATAATATAAATTCTAGTCCTTACTATTTACTAGACTCTATATATATTAGTTAAGTATTATTCTTCTAATTTATCCCTTTAGGATTATAAAGTAATAGTAAAAGAGTTTAATAAATCGCTTAATACTATATTTATTTTTATTATATCTTATACTATTAAGTCTATATCTATTAATTTATAATAACGCTATTACTATATAATTTAGTTTAATCCCTCTTTAAACTATAGCTATAATATTTAAGAATTTAGTTAAGTATAGTAGGTTAAATAGCGATTTAATATAAAAGGTTTTATTATTTATATCCTTAGTACTATTTATAGTATTACTACTACTAATAATATTAAGAAAGCTATCCCTAGGTATATTACTAAACTTAATATTAACGTTTATCTAGACTTATTATATTAGAGCTAGTATAACCTTACTATATAATATATTATTTAGCCTTTCTATATATATAATAGCCTTCTACTCCTAAAATCTAACCTATAAGTCCCTTCTAATTAGCTTATAATAGGCCTTAAAGAGATAGCCTTCTATATCCTATATAGTAGTAGTAGAAAAGTTATTAAATTTAAGAACCCTAAGGGCGAATAAATTAAAGAAGACCTTAACTATAGAGTAGTAGCCCTAGAGTCTAATCCTATTAGTAGTATATAAATAGATAGATAAATAGTTAGTATTATAATAGTAGATAAAGGGAGCCTCCCTTATAGTATAAATAGATAGCTATTATATATAGTCCCTTTCTATAGTAGGGGGTACTCTAGCGTTTAAGCGTTCTTTTTTTTTTTTTTTTATATTTTTAAATAATACCTAAGAGTTTCTTTTTTTTTTTTTACTTTTATATAATACCTAAGGGTTTCTTTTTTTTTTTTTAATTCTTTTTTTTATCTTTTATTAATACCTCTATAGATCTTTATTTCTTTTATTTAATATACCTCTATAGATCTTTATTTCTTTTATTTAATATACCTCTATAGATCTTTATTTCTTTTATTTAATATACCTTTATAGAATCTTTTTCTTTTATTATTTTATATTACCTAGCTATACTAGGTAGGAGTCCTTTTTTCTTATATTATATTCTATACCTAAGAAGTAGGGTTTTTTTAATAGACTATTACTCTACTTATTTTTTCTTTAGCTTAAGTAATTATTTATAATTAGAACCTTAATTAAAAATTATATTATAAAAAGAACTTAATAATATAACGTTATATATTTTTATAATCTTAGGGTAATATTATTCTATTACTAGTAGCTAGCAAGGGAGCCTTCCTTAATACTACCGCCTAATAGTACTCGAATATTAACCCTATTACGAATCGTATAATCCTAATATCTACGCGCTTATACCCTTAAAACAACTACTAATATAGTCTATAAATAGTTATCTAGCCGCCTAATTATTATACGTTATATAGTACTTCCTAAGTATAAATAGATACTAGAAGACTAATAAAAGTATAGCTCTAATAATATATTAAATAATAATAACTAGGATAATATTTATATAGTAGATACTAGGGATATATATACTAGTAGTTTCCTATAGTAAGACGAGTTCTATAGTAGTTCTTAGATACTATTATATAATAAAGGTACTTCTAGAGATTTAGCTATAGACTATAACTATATAGATTAGCCCTATAAAACCTATAATTATAACTATTAATCTTTAGTTAAGTATATATCTTCTATTAACTCTTTATAAGTTTAGCTTACTAAATCTAGGTATTATAACTACTCTCTATAAGAATATAACTAATTAGATAATAGACTAGGTAGTATTAACTATAAGAGTAGTTAGTTCTTATAGCTTAAGAAAGCCTCTATAGATAATACTACCCCTTATAATACTATAAGATTTTACTATACCTTTATTATATATACTTTTAACTAACTAGTTAAATAGAATAGTCTTCTAGCTCTACTAGAAATAGCTATTCTATAGTATATATATACTATAGATCTAACCGATTCTACTAAGGATAGTAAAGATATAGGTAGGGAGGTTAGTAAAATAGTTAGTAAAATATAAGATAATATTAACTAATCTAGTAGTAATAGTTCTAATAAAGGTTCTATTAGGCTAACTTTAGTAAAGTTAGTAGCCCTATATACTATACTATCTTCTAATAATCCGAATATAGAAATAGTATAGAACTAGATAAGTAATAGACCTCTCTCTATCCCTTATATAGTATTTACTCTATTCTTTAAGTTAGCTTATATATTATAGAAGGACTATTATTAGTTTAGAGAGGTCTAGAATCTAGTAGAGTAGATAAAGCCTCCTATAGTATATAATAATATAGTAGTAGAAGATAGATTCTAGCTCCCTTTAAAACTTAATATACTAAAGTAAATATTATAAAATACTATTCTAATAATTAAGATATAGTAAAAGATAGTTATAGTAACGCTTAAAAAGAATCTAACTCTAGTAAAAGGGAATAAGACTAATTAGTAAGCTAAAAGAAAAAAGAAAGTTAAGATCTAATACTAGTAATAGTACTACTAGTATAATACTATTAACCTTACTACTAAAATCCTTAGTACTATTAAGATTATAGATAAGATATACTTTAGTATAGCTTTATATATAAATAACCTTATTAAGTTCTAGTATTCTAGGTCTTAGGAGTCTTTAGTACTAATAATATCTAGAGAATTTATATATATAATAGATAGTAAGATTATTATTTCTAGTAATATTATTTAACTCTTTACTCTTAAAACCTATTATAGCTAGACTTTTATATATAAGAGAGTAATATTTATTAAATAAGATATAAGATTTAATACCTTAGTACTAGGTAATATTATTATAACTTTATAACTAGTATTATTAGTTAAGTGTCTACTAAAGAAAATAATAGATTTTAATAATATATAGACTAGTAGTAGTTTAAAGCTAGTATTAATTATTAAGTAGTTAGAGGTCCTCTAGTCTCTTATATTAATATATATTTTAGTAGATATAGATTAGGAATTCGATTCTAAGGACCGTTCTACTTATACTAACCTAGAGAAAGGCTCCTATATTAGATATATTATTAGTATTATTAATATTATATATAAGGTAATTAGGTTTATAGAACTAATAAGAGGAGATTTAGAGATCTTTATATTTAAGTAAGACTTAATAGAATTATTTACTATAAAACTATCTTATTACTATATATCTTTACTATTTATTCTCTTTATAAATAACTTTAGCGTCTATTAAAATTATTATAAGGCCTTTAAGAGGTTTTATATTATACTAGTAGCTTTATTATATAAGAATAAAAGAAGTCTAAGTAATAAATTTATACTAACCCTAAGTTCTTATAAAGTAATACTAAAAGATATCTACTATAATATATAAGTAAATCTAGACTAGTTAGCTTAAAAGGTTATAGTTATTATTAATAATAAGGAGGTATTAATTAAAGGCTTCTCTATTATATTAATAGGTAATATACTATAGATATTAGTACTTTTAGACTTTATATACTATAATACTAATATTAAGTATTATATATACTTTATTATTATAAATAAGAGAGATAACCTAGACTTAGTTAGTATATAATAATATTACTTTAATACTTTATTCTTATAAGACTAAGGTTAGTAAATTTAAAATTATAAAGATTATAAAGTATTCTTTTTTTATTTAAGTATATAAGAAAAGACTCTTTTAATTCTTAGTATTATACTATACCTAGATTTAATCCTAGGAAGGGGATATAATATCTTCTACTCTAAGTAGAAAAGTATTAGACGTATTATATTAAAGATTCTTTTTACTAATATTTTAATAAAGGCTAGTACTATTAAATTTATTAGATATATATAAGAATTCTCCTTTTTATCTAATTAGCTTTAAATTTAAAGTCCTTTATATTTATTCTTATAGTTATTATTAGAGACTAAGTAAGCTCTACTTATTCTACTACTACTTCTACGCTACTATATAAAGAAGATATAGTTTAAGCTAAGTTTTATATAGGCTATATTTTAGTAAGTTAATAATAGTTATATATTACTATTAAATTATATAACTATACTTTATTATTACTAAAGCTATAGTTATTACTAGATCTAGAGTATATTATTTAAAGTAGAGTAAAGTCTATTAGTTTATTAAGTATTCTTAATTACTAGTAAGTTACTTTCTTTTTATTAAATATATATTAACTAAAAAAAATACTATATTAATATATAATAATACTAATACTAATATAAGGGATATAGAAAATATATATTAGATAATCTAATAGTATATTAAGTATAAGAAAGAACTTAAGGCTAAGATTAAGACTAAGAATAAGACTAAAGGTAAAGATAATAAGGAAAGTAATAAGGAAGCTTTACTACTACTATTCTTAGATATTACCCTACTTCTACTAAAGCGTATTAAGAAAATTATAAACCTTATTTCTAACTATATATCCTTACCTTTACTTATAGAACCCTTAATCGGCTAGTAAACGCGATTTAATAACTCTTCTAATATAGATAATAGTAGAAGTCTCTTTTAATATAGTTGTCTAATACCTCTATTATTACTAATATTAAATAGTAAAAAGAAGAAAAGGAAACTATTAACTAAATAGTAGAAGTATTATAAACTCTTAAACTTTTATATAAGTATATATCTAGTATAGAACGCCTTTAAATATAAATATTTTATAAATATAAATATACTTATAAGAGAATTAAAATATATATAAGTACTTCTATTACTAATATAATAATACTAATTAGAATATAGGTAATAGAAGAAGTAGACTAACGCTATATTACCTTTAAATCTTATAGTATATCTTTTTACTAAAGATAATATAAGATAATCTATATATATAGGTCTTATAAGTATATAAACTAAAGACTTTTTTAATTTAAATAAATATCTTATATATATTAAAACTTATTACCTACGCCTAGTAAATATATTTATACCTCTATTAGAGTAAGTAGATATAAACGTAAAAGATAATAAGGTTACTAATATTAAAGGTAATACCTTATATATATATATTTAAGTAGATAGAAAAGGGTATATAGTAAACCCTACTCTTATATTTATATATAAGATCCTTAAATTAAGTAATCTATTATTTATAGATAAGGATATAGTTTTAATAAATAAGTTTATAAAAGCTTTTTATAAAGAGTATAAATTAAATAATATATCTTTTATTACTTAAGATTAAATTAGCTAGTACTAACAAGTCTCCTTTAACCTTAATAATAAGTAATAAATATTTAATACTAGAGACTTTATTAAATCGAATAAGATTATTTACTAGATATACTAGGTTATTATAGTAAGATATTAAAGATATAAGTACGTCTTTTTATTATTACTTTATATATAACTAGTATCTTATAATACTAATCCTATATTAAAGATAAGTATATATATAATAATAAATAATATTATAATCTAAGGACTTAGAGGCTTTAAGAAGAAGAAAGAGTATATAATACTAGTACTAAAGGATAGACTATAGATAGAAGATAATAAGTAGTATAAGTAGATATTCCTTAAGTATTATTAGAATTTTAATTTTATATAATATACCTTATATAAATCCTTATACGAATCCTTAATATAAATCCTTATATAAATCCTTAATATAAATCCTTAATATAAATCCTCCCTTATATAAATCCTCTATATAAATCCTACCTTATATAAATCCTCTATATAATACCTACCTTTACCTTCTCTCTATTAGTTAAATAAATAAATACGAAATTAATCTATATATATCTTTAGTAATATATTAGTATATATAGGGGATACTAAGAAAGCTCTCTTATTTAATAACCTAATATAAAAAAGCCTCTAGTAGAATAGCTCTACTATTCTACTATACTACTCTACTATACTACTACGTTAGTAGTTTAGGTAGGTTAGTAGTTATTTAAAGATAAGGTAGGAAGGATAAGTATAAGTAAATATAGCGTTTAGTAGCTAAATAGAAATTAAAGTTATTTTAAGTATAGCTATAATCGTACTATACGTTATATAAGTAGTCCGAGTAGTTTATAGATTAAAAAGAGTTTATAGTATCTAAAACCCTTAGACTACTCCTAAGCTTTAAACTTTTTAAAGAGTTATAGAATTAGAGTAGTTTTAATACTAAGTTAAGATAGTTTTAATATAGTTCTAAAACTAGCTTAAAACTACTAAACCGCTTATAAACTACTTATAAACTACTTATAAACCGTTCTAGGGCTAAGCTAAAACTAGATTAAAACTAGCTTAAAACTACTAAACCGCTTATAAACTACTTATAATATAGTTTAACTTTAGGCTTAATACTAGTATTAATACTAAAGTTAAACCTATATTAACTCGGTTTTAAGTAGATTACGAGTTAGTAGTATAGTAATAGTCTAAGTACTTATATGCCCTTCTATTAACATTTAAGCTAGCTTAACTATAGTTAAGTATACTTAAAAGAGATTAATCTAGATTAACCTTAATTAAGAGCTATTAAGAGAACCTAGGAGAGATTAAGATAAAAGTAAGTAAAGTTCTTATATTAAGCTAGATTAATATAGCTCTTAAATTATATTAAGTTACTCTTTAGCTATATTAAGTTATATTATAAAATATATTAACCTAGCCTATAGATTAAGTCTACTTAAGCCTACTTAATATATAGTCTAGGCTAAGTCTAGGTAAAGATAGCTTTAACTCTAGGTTAACTCTAGGCTAAGTTTAGGTAAAGATAATTTAACCCTAGTCTAACTCTAGGCTAAATCTAGCTTAACTCTAGGTTAACTCTAGGTTAAATCTAGGTTAACTTAGTCTAGGTAAAGATAGTTTTAAGTCTTAGTTAAGAATAGTATTATTAATATATATAAGCCTTAGTCTAAANCGAAAGATATAGTTATAGTAATATAACTCCTTTCCTATAGTATTATAAAAATAAACTCTACTTATAAGGTATATATATCCTTTAAATTAAAGTATACTTATAAAAAAGTATTAAATATATTAAAGTAAGGAAGTAATAGTAGATTAGAACAAGGATAGCTTAACCTTATAATAATATTAAAAACCTAAAGTAATAACTAAGTAAAGGCTACTATTTATATAAGCCTTCCTTAGTTACCTATACCCTTAGAATCGGAATCTAAACTAATACTACTATTACTATTACTATAATTAGAACAATTATTAAAAACCTTATCCTTATCCTCTCTATTACTATTACTAGACGTATTACTAGACGTATCTCTAGACGTATCTCTAGATATATCTCTAGACGCGTCTCTAGGAGTAAATAAGCCTTAATTATCTTTAGTAGTAATATCGGTATTACTACAAGAGCCCTTAGTATAGTTAGCGTCGTCCTTACTACTTGTTATAGCCTTAGTTAAGGCCGGCTTCGGCTTAGTAAAGGCCGTTTTAGTTAAAGGCTTAGTTAAAGGCTTAGTTAAAGGCTTAGTTAAAGGCTTAGTTAAAGTAGCCTTTCGGGGGGGAGGGGCCTTATTACTATCTATCTTATTATTATTATTAGAGACCTTAATATCCGAATTAGTATTTAGGTTAATAATCTCGCGCTTATAGCCCTATATACTACTTAGAGGAATATCCTATAGGGGAAAGTCGCTAATATTAAGTCCTATAATAGATTTATATTAGTATAGGCTATTAAATATAGTACTAGTATAAGTATTAGAGTATTTACTAGGGACTATATAGCCGTTCTCTCTAAGTAGCTTTAGGTACTAGTAGGCGAGAAGTTAGTTAGTTATATCTAGTATCTATATAAGCCTTATTCTAATATATATATAAGATAGTACTACTTATAATAAAGAAACTTATAACCTAGTAGAGTAATTTTCTTAAAGTTAATATATAAGTAAGTAAAGATATAGATTACTTATAAGTATTTTTTATTATAGTTACCCTTTAAGATCTTTACTAGTTAGTAAAAACTTATTTAGGTAATATTATAGATAGGGTAGTTATTAGTATAATTATTTATATATTCTTTAATCTATATATAATATATTTTTAAGACTAGGCTCTTTTAGTTCTTATAATTATTTTTCGACTTTTTTATACTATTAACTATATAGATATAATCTTTAGGTATACTCCTATATATAGATTAAGTAGGACCCTTAAGCTTATAATTATTTAAGCTAGTAATAAAGAAGTAGTAGTTAGCTAGTTCTAATTAATTAAGTATAGCTTACTTAGACGTAATATATTCTATAATAGTAACTATACTTATATTAATAGAAGTTTAAGGGGTATCTTAGTAGAAAACTTAGATAGTATTAGTACTTATAGTAGTAGTAATAATAGCTTACTTATTTAATAAGCCGGAAACTAGTTTTAGAATAGTAGACCTTAGCTTAGAGTAAGTAGTAGTAGCTACGTCCTTTACCTTTAGTATAAAGCCTCTAATAGCCGGTTATATATTCGGGGCCTTAATTAAGCCTTAATTAGAAGAGGTATTTAACTTAGTACTACCTATTACTACTTGTTAAGTGTCGTTTATAGACTATATAGTACGCTAGAGCTAGGGCTAGGGCTAGGACTAGGACTAGGACTAGAACTAGGATCGAGAGATTAGTTATAATAGACCCTATACCTTAATTAGTAAAGTATCTTATATACTACTAAGGGGATCTTATAGTGTCTATAGGCTTAGCTTCTTATATAGGATTTTTCTAAGTACTAGCTTTATAAGGTAGAATAACTTTTATAGATTAATAACTAGCGTACTATAAGGTAAGGTTAGATAAGTATAATAAGTAAGAATAAAAAAATAAATACTAGCTTCTTTATACTCGGACTATCCTCGAGGTTAGAATTACTATTAGATAGTAGAGACTTTAATATACGTTTATTATTAGTATTTAATTTATTAGTAGAAAAACTAGGAGTAGGAATAGCCTTCTTTATTATAGCTACGTAGAAAGCGGTTAGTAGTCTTACTAGTAATACCTTAGAGGACTATAGGTAGCTATTAGTAGTAGCCTTACTTAGAGACTTAGAGGGCTAGCTAGTAGTTACCTTACCTTAAGAGGATAGTATTATACCTATACTTTTAAAAGATAAGTAAATATATAGGGATATAGCTAGAGTCTTACTCGAAGATATTATAGTAGAATTAATAATTAATAATAATATTAGATAGGTAAGAGCTTACTTAGTTATTAGAAGAAAAGTAAGTAAAAAGGTACCCTACCTATTAAGCTAATAAGCTAATACCTTATTAGCTTTATACTAGGACAAGGCTTACTTAGGTTATATATAACTAGAGCTAGAGGATTTAAAGTAATAATAAAAAAGATTATAATATAAGGTCGAGTAAGAGGTTAAGTAAGGGGTCGAGGTTAAGTAGGAGTTAAGTAAAAGGTTAAGAGTAAAAGATAAACCTACTATTTAAGAATTTACTTATTATTATTTACTAGT
The DNA here is from genome assembly GCA_900184765.1 of Hymenoscyphus fraxineus. NCBI lineage: Eukaryota > Fungi > Ascomycota > Leotiomycetes > Helotiales > Helotiaceae > Hymenoscyphus > Hymenoscyphus fraxineus. Next base: position 1,683,444 of record LT855411.1, read on the forward strand.
AATAAGAGTACCTTTATACTTACCTAACGGTTCGCTAAGGCTACTAAGGCTACTATACTAATATAAGGCTCTATGTAAGCTTTACTTAAAGTACTTAATATTTATAACTTTAGCTTTAACTTTAACTTTAATATTAACCTTAACCTTAACTTTAACTTAACCTCTTAATTAAAACCTCTATCTCTTAACCCTACTATATCCTCCTTCTTAAATACTCCTTTATATATAAAATAATAATCTACTAACTTAACTATTCCTTATAATATTATTATATTTATTTCTTAACCCTACTATATCCTCCTTTTTAAATACTCCTTTATATATAAAATAATAATTTACTAACCTAACTATTCCTTTTATATTTATTATAAATAACCCTTTCTTAATTTCTTTAAATACTCTTTTATATATAAAATATTAATCTACTAACCTAACTATTACTTATAATATTTATAGAATTCTTTATATAAATATTTATCCTTAACTTAGTATCCTTAATAATTACCTTAATATTTAGTATATAACTAGGTCGCTTAGTACTTAGTATTTGTTCCCTCTAATTACTATATAGCTACTACTAATATTAAACTAGGCTTCTTTAGATATAAAAAGTTACTCTTTATTTAATATTATTACTATATCTACTAATACTAGTAGTAAATAGCTACTACTTATACTACTTATATAACCCCTAGATAAGTGCCCTAAGCCTCTACTACTACCTATATTCTAAATACCTACTTTTCTAGCCTATACCTAAAACTAGACTTTCTTATAGGCGGTTACCTATTCCTAGAGGAAAGGCGTTTAACTACTAGACTACCTCTATATTAATCCTATATTAAAGATAGGGTCTAATTCGAATTTATTAGTAATAAGAAAATACCTAGGGCTAGAGTCTATAGAGGTAGTAGAGGAGTAGCTCGCCTCCGACTAGTAGAAACCCTACTAATAGTTATATTATATAATAGCTGTTTATCTAAGGCTATTACGTAATAGAGACCCCTACTACTAAGGTAAGACTTTAAGACTAAAGTTCTAAGAGGTATAAAGGGAGCTTGTTATAGGTAAGGCTAGTAGTAGAGCTTAATATTCTAATATTAATATTAATTATATAGGCTAAATAAAAAAGTAACTAGTAGTATTATACTTATATAGGTTAATATAGGCTAATAAGTATACTTAATTAAGTATCTTTTAGAATTATTAAATAAGCGATTCTAAGGTTTAAATTTAGGTTTAGTTACTTATAACTTAGAAAATTACTAAAGTATTAGCCGCCCTTAAATATCCTAATAAGCTAAGCTTATTACTATATCTATAGCCTACCTAAAGACTAAAAAAATTATAATACCTAGTTATACCTAACCCTAATACCGACCTAGTAAGCCTGTAAATATTATTAGGTTAGATCTAAGAAGAACTTTAAGCCTTAGCTTTAAGAGAGTAAGTTAATTTACTAGATACTCTTATAAAAAAGCGTAAGTAACTATCTCTAGGTAAGGCTAAGATTACTACTAATAGAGTAGTAGTTATATATAGCGATTAACTTTCTACTAATAAGTATCTTTTACTTAATAGTAGTTAAGCTATAAGTTATATAAGCCTTATTTAGGTATAGAATAAATACTAATATTAAATAGGATAGAATTAGTATTAGTAACCTAAGGCTAGTATAAATAGAAGAATACTAACCTAATAATTATAATTTAAATAATAGAAATAATAATAGAGGTAATTATAATTCTAATAATAGAGATAATTATAATTCTACTAATAAAGACGTCTTTATTAATACCCTAGAGGGCCTAGTAGATAATTTTAAGCTTTTAAAGAGTTTTATAAACCTTTAAAATCCTTTTAATATTATAACTAGGTTTAGTTAATATATAATAGATATAGCTATACCTTATTTATAGAATAATATAATTACCTTAAAGCGATTAGTATTAAGTAAACCCTAGCCTAATAATCTAGTTACTAAAGGAGCCGAAGTAGCTATTTATAAATAAGGAGTATTTAATAAAGATCTATCTTTAAATAAACTAGAAAAGCTCTTATATAACTTATCGCTTAGGCTTACTAACCCTACCGAAAAGGAGATTTATAAGTAGGAAGCTATTAAAATATTATAAGATAATAAGGTATTTTAGCTAGGTAATTATTACTAAATATATAAAAAATAGGATCTATATCTAAAAGTACTATAGTTTTAGAATATACCTATATCTACTAAATTCTACCCTTAGTAAGTAATAAGTATATATTATATTATAGATACTTATCTATTTTATAAAGATATAATCTTAGCTAATAGAACTAGAGTTAGTAAGACTTATATAGTTATTAGTTCCTAAATAAAAGTATTTCCCTCTTAACTCTAACTAAGCCTAGCTTACTTTAATATATAATAGTTTACTAGTAATTTAAAAATAGTAAAGGCTAAATATAATATAGAGATAGAGACTTAGAACTAGGCTAGATTAGAGGGTATTAATACTAGTCCTAGACCTATATAGAAGTATAGTAGTACCCGCCTAAGACTATTAATCGTCCCTTATAACTTAATACTCTAATAAGTAGAAGAAATATACTCGATTTAGCTAGCCGCTTATATCCTTCTTTATTACTCTAATACTTAAACCTTAGCTATAGATAATATTAAGAAAATTAATATAGATAAGTAAGAGTTAACTAAGAATAATCTAGTTTTTAGAAACTATACTATAAATTAGTATACTATTATAATTACGTCTCTCTAGATATAGTTTAACTACTATAGGCCTTTAGGCCTAAAAAAATAAAGAATAAAATCCTTAGGTATATCTTTTAATAGTACTATAGACTAGTATTATAATCTTAATTTAGAATAGCTAGGCTATCTTTTATATTATTTCTATAAAGTTACTCTTAATAAGGCTTATATTATTAGAAACCTAAAAAATAGTATTATATATATTATTAACTAGCTAAAACCCGATTTTATTCTCTTAGTTACTATAACTATATTCTTTAACTCTATATAAGACTAGAAGGGCTTTACCTAGCTACTATACTTAAATAATTTATTATAGGATTATTATAAGAAGTAGGATATCTTATTTAATTAAAACCTATTTACTCTTTATAATAACTATCTAGTTACTATACTTAAGTATATATATAAGGCGTATATAAATTATATTTATAGTAAAGGAGTTAATTTAAACATATAAGCCTTATATATCTATAAGGTAATAAAGTACTTAATAATTAAAAGAATATATATATTAGAGAATCTTATATAACTACTTAGCCTAGATAAAAAACCTAAGATTATTAGTAAAGCTATAAGTCTAATAGTTATAAGATAGTTAGTATATAAGTTTATTAAAGAGGAGTAGTAAGTTTATAAGGATTATACTACTAAACTAAGAAACACTCTAGTTAAGCCTAGTATAAAACCTAGTACTATTAAATTTAACCCTTATATATATTAAGAGATCTAACTACTTAGGGTTTAATTAAGATTTAGATAGATTTAGAATAATATTTATAAAAAGTCCTTTAAAAAATAAAAAAATATACTAGATCTTTTATTTATTTAGCTATATATAGTATAAATAGTCTAGATTACTACTACTAGATAAGTAATATTTAATAAACCTTAAAGAGGCTATACCTAGTAAAACCTATAATATTTTATAATTAGTAGACTACGTTTTTATATAAAGATACTTTTACTCTTTAAAGTAGTTATACTTTATAATTAAAAAATAATAATATTTATAACTTACCTTACTATTTAACTACTTTTGTTTACTATATACTAAGCTATAAGTATTCTAGTAGATACGTACTTCGCTAACCTAGATATAGTCTAGTAATACTCTTTAATAAAGGTATTTAATATATTAGAGAGTCCTATAGTCTAGATTAGTACTAACGCTATTAGCGTATAGGGCGTAAACGGCTAGTACAAATACTAGTATATCTAGTATTTTAATATTCCTTATAATAAGGGTATATATAAGTAGGGGTATAGATAAGTATATTAGCTTAGTTAAAAAGAAACTATTAAATATTTTTTAATATATTTAAAGGGCTTATATAATAATAAAATTATTACCTATAATATTAAAAAGGCTATTCTAGGTCTTCTAATAGAACTAGATATTAATATATCTTAATTAAAAGATAACTTTAAGAAGTATAGCCTTACGTCCTAGGTCGAAATTAGAAAATAGTTTTTTATTAATAGTAGTATTATCCTAGGAAATAGCCTACTAGTTCCTTATAGATAACGCCCGTTAACTATAGTAGAGTTTACCTAGGCCTTATTAGAAGAATAAGATATAAATAAAGTACTTTAACCTAACTAGGGACCTTAGAAGGTATAAGTATTAGTAAATAATTCTAATAAGGCTTTTATCTAAAATCTTATTAACTAAGAGGCTACTAGCTAGCGTTTAGGTAGCTATTAATTAAGGCTTACCTAGATAACCTCTAGTTCTTTTTTTTTTATTTTTTTTTTTCTAATACCCTTTTATTTTTTCTTATTATAATACCTAGCTTATTTACTTATTCTTTTTTTCTTTTATATAATAGGAGGGTTTAGTATCTAGTATTAGGATTTTATATATTATAAAGTATATTATAGTATATAGTTTAACTATTAATAGTTTAGACGTAGTCTTTTTTTTTATAGTCTTTTTTTTTTATAGTCTTCCTTTTTTATAGTCTTTCTTTTTATAATCTTTTTTTTTTATAGTTTATTCTTTTATAGTCTTCTTTTTAACTAGTAGTATATAAGTCCTTAATATTTTCTTTTTTAAAATAGTAATCGAATTAGTAGTATATTAGCTATATTATAGTATAATATTTATAGGTTTTTACTAATACGCTAGATCTTTATATAGTAATACTCTTTTTTTTCTTATAATAATAGTATATATATAACTCTAAGTAAATTAATTAAATTTTACTTAAAGATTAAGACTTTATATAATTAACCTAATAATATAGAGTTAATACTTACTACCTTACTAATAGCGATATAGGACTAGGGTACCCTACTATAACCTTATTACTAAGGAAGCCTTATTTATATATCCCTACTATTATTAATCCTCTAACCTACTATTATTAATCCTCTATTATTAATCTACTAACCTACTATTATTAAACCTCTAACCTACTATTATTAATATAGGATAGTATAAAGCGATAAACTAACTACTAGTCTAGTAGACCTATAAGAAGATAGTATCTTAGTAACTAGAGTTATAATATAATATAGCTATATCTCTAAGTATTCTTTTATAATTATAATAAGAAGCGGGAGATAATAATATATTTATATCTAAAGGACCTATAATAAACTCTAAGATTATACTATTATAGGTAAAAGAAGAGGAAAATATACTAGCTAGTAATAATATACTAATAATAGATCCTTTTAAATTATATAATTATAGTTATACTTTTAAAGAGTCTTTTTATAATAGCTTTACTTCTTCTACCTTACTTTATATTCTACTTAAGTAAGCCTTATTATAAGATACTATATTTAATACTTCTATATATAATAAAAATATATATAAAGGTAATAGTAATATTAGAATAATTAAGTAGTCCTTATTAAGTAATAATAATATAAATAATAAAAGTATCTATAAAAATACTTCTATTATACTACCTCTAGTAAATAAAGTACCTAGGTATATATATTTCGCTAATTTAACTAACGTAGAGAATGTTGAAATATCGATACTACTAGCGGTTATACGATTTACATATAATAAGCACATGCCGAACAAAAGCCGGATGCCCGCCGGAGGTCCGCCGGAGTTCCGATTATTTACGTCGGATATCCGACGGAATACGGACGTACGCGTCGGACGTACGTGTCGGACGCGCCGGACGTACGCGTCGGACGTCCGCTCGGAGGTACGTACTCCGGTACGTACTCCGACGGAAGTACGCGTTCCGATATCGACAAGGATAATTATATATAGACAAGGACCCTCGTAGCTATTAGACAAGTTAATCGATTATTTTCACTTACTCCTANGATAATAATAACCCTGAACGCTTATATAATAATTAATTAAATATCCCTTTATTTATTTATTTAATAATTAAATATTTACTTAATTATATATTTATAACCAATAGAGAATAGTAATACCTAAAGCTAGATATCTAATATAGAGTCTAAGTAAGCTATAAATAAACTATAAGCTACCCCGGATAATAAAGATAATAATAATAATACTAATAGCGACTCGAGTACTCTATCTCCTTAAAGATTAATCGATAGTTAGGTTCCTATACCTAGTATAAATAACTCGGAAGTATAGTATATTAAATATATACTAAATAATTAAGATATACTACTACTCCTTCTTATAATAGCTTTATAGTATAAGTAATCTTCTATTTTATATATAAATTACTAACGGTTTTAAGAAGTTTAGATAATAATAGACTAGTTTAAAGGAATATAAATTAATAATAAGTTAGTTAAGGCCCCTAAGTAAGCTAGAATTACTTTCTCTAGGAAGCTAGATATATTAAAAAAGCTTCTATAAATATATTTACTATTACTTTATTTAATAAAGAAGTCTATTACTATTATTATTAAAAAATAACTAACTCTACCTAGTAATAAAAAAAAAAGGCTAAAAATAAAAAGATAAAGTATATTAAAATTATATATACTAAATAGTACTACTAGTATAATCCTATTAATCTTACTAATAAGATTCTTAGAGCTACTAATATAACTAAGAAAATATACTTTAAATATACTATATTTATTAATAAACCTATTAAGCTTTAGTATTTATAAGTATAAGCTTTATTAGCTATAGTAACTTTAAAATATTTTATTTAAGCTTTAGATAAGATAATTATTATACTAAAAGATATTATTACTTTAGTAAATAATATTAAGCTAGGTAAGTAAAAGGAGGGCTATAGAAAATATAGAGTAGTTAATATTAGATAGGACTATTATAGTAACGCTCTAGTTCTAGAGAAGTTAATTCTAAGGATTTATCTAGTTATTACTATATCTTATCTTTATAAATTATACTTAGGAGTTTAAAGGCTTACTTAGAGTCTAGATAAACTTATAGTTATTAAAGTAACTATTATAGTAACTCTAAAGTAAATAAAGTATAGATTAAATGTTTAAATTAACTAGAAGTATAATAGAGAGATATAATAGGATTCTAATAAATTAGAAATAAAAGAAAACCTTATATAAGGCTTATATATTTATACTATTATTAACTTAGTAGATAGAATATTATTACTAATACGCTTTACTTATTCTACTTAAGCCGAATTAGAAGTTCTATACTATAGGCGTACTAGTATTAAAGAATTTATTACTATTAAGTATACTATATTACTACTATATATCCTTTTTATTAATAATTTTAGTATCTATTATAATATATACTATACTCTAAAAGGATTCTATATTATACCTGGTTTATTAGACTATTATAAACGTTATAAACCTATAAACGGTTTTATACTAACTTTAGGTCCTTATAAAGCTTTATAGACTAAAGTTTTTTAGAATATCTAGCCTAGTATAAATACTCTATTATATAAGATATAGATAGATATTAATAAATAGTAGACTCTAGTTAAGATATTTATAATAATACTTACTAGTAATATACCTACTATTATAAATCTAACCTCTTTTCTTTATTTTAATACTACTATAGGTTATAGAGCTTATTATATTAATTCTACTAAGTAATCTAACTTTAGTTTCCCTATTATAGATTATAAATAATTTTACTTTAATATCTTATTCCTATAAGAGTTTAATAGAAGTCTTTAGTCTAGGAAAGCTTTATTCTTTAGTAAAATAAATATAAAAGAAGACCCTCCCTTAACTAATATTATTATACTATATTTAGATATTATTCTTAGTTATAAATATAATATACTATATTCTAAATAGTATAGGATTAGTAGGGTTCTCTTATAACTATTATTTAAGGATATCCTTACTAAAGTTAAAATATACGAATATACTTAGATAATATAGGCCTTCCCTTTTCTATACTACTAGCCTTATATCTAAAGCTTGTAATACCTTAAGTCTTAGTTACTCTTAGAAAGTAGGCGGGCAGTTATATTAGTACCCCTTATCTTATAATACTATAGTAGAGTTAGCTAGTTTAAGTAGAGCTTTATATAAGCTATTTACTAGAGGATAGATAATCTAATACTCTAGGATTTAATATCTACCCTTTATACTATTAGTAAACTATTTTACTATATTACTAATACCTTATTTATTATAGGATTAAGGATAGAGTATATTTCTTCCTAGTTAACGTTCTCTACTATAAAGTACTTCTATTAATACTATCTACTACTAATTAATTATATAGAAAAGTCTTAAAGAAAGAGAAAGGGGAAAGACTCCTAGCTATTAAATAATAGTAATAATACTAATAATAATAATAATAATAATAATAATAGGGATAGGAATAGGAATAAGAAAGATAGTAGTAGTATTAAAGAGGTAGGTAAAAGCTTATATAGACCTAGTATCGAAAGTAGTACTAATAAAGCCTTTAAATCTATTAATATAAATATTCTAGAACTAAGAACATCCTCTCTAGGCTAAGTACTAATATCTTTAAGTAGTTTACTAATACTAATTATAATAGGTCGAACAGGGCTTCTTTAATAAGGTAGGATTATTATAGTTCGGGCGAGGCGTAAGAGTAAAGCTATAAAAGTTAAGAAATCTAAATAGAATAAGCTAAAGAGTCTCTTAAATTTTTATATTAGTTTATATATCTATACTAATACTAAAGAGTACGCCTATATAATAAACTATAATATTCTAGCTAGGGAGCTTAAGTATATATAAGTTGTTCTTAATTATACTACTTAATTAATTATAATACTTAAATACTAACTATACGTACTATAGGCGCTAGAAAGAATAAGCTAATACTACTTTGCCTATAAATCTTATAGCGTATCTTTTTATTAAAGATAATATTATATAATTAGTAAAGCTTAAGGTTACTAGTTACTAGGCCTAGACTTACCTAGACCTTAATAACTATTTAAAGTTTATTTGTATATTATATCTAGAATTAATTAATAGTTTTATACCCCCTTCTAATTATATAAAAGATTATAATAATAATACTATAAAACTAAGAGTAGGGACTATTATATAAGGCTTAGGTAATTAATACACTAATATTTAGCCTTATATAAGGGGTCTAGTTCTTAGTAATACTATAATATAAGTATATAGTATATAAAGATCTAGTAGCCTAATAGTAGTTCGTAAAGGCTAGTATAAGGCTAATATTAAATAAGCTTTCGAATAAGACTATAGTATTATATAATAGTATATATAGTTTATAAGATAGAACTAGGTAAAATAGTTTTCGAAGTTATTATTTATATATATACTAAATAGTTAGCACTAGATATACTAGGTAAGAGATTTTATTAAAGCTATTAGTATTATATTAAGAGTTATATAGGTTATTATAGTAGTCTTTAATAAAGTAAGGTATATATTTCTAGTTATTAATTATCTTACGCTAGTACCTAAAGCTCTACTTAACCTAGTACTCTAGATACCTATATATACTATAACTAATATCTATAATATTTATAAATTAGTATTAATTAAGTTAGGTAAGGTATATATAATTTAAGTACTAGATAATAGACCTTAAATAGAGCTAGATAAATATAAGGGATAATAATTCTATCTTTATTATTTTTAAAACTTAGAGTTTATATAAAGGGCTACTAAATCGTCTAAATAAACTATATAAATTCTATTTAATCTCTACTCTTCCTTCCCTCTCCTCCCTTTAAATAAGGCTTATAATATAAACCTATATATACTATTAGGATATTAGTACTAGAAAAGGCTATAAACTTATATATAGTTAGGTAGAAGATTAATTATATTATAGTAATAGATAGGCTATAGCACTAGGTAGATTAAATTAAAGTAGGCTTAATTAAATTAAAGTAGGCTTAATTAAATTAAAGTAGGCTTAATTAAATTAAAGTAGGCTTAATTGAATTATAAACTAGGCTTAATTAAATTAAAGTAGGCTTAATTAAATTAAAGTAGGCTTAATTAAATTAAAGTAGACTTAACTTTATAAATATATATACTTAGGCTTTACGTAACTAAAGGTATACTCTATATAGAGCGATCTTAAGCTAGGTTAATCCTTATTTAGTATAAAATATAACGTAGCTTCTTAAGCTATATATACTATATAGTTTATCTAGCTAGAACTCTCTTAACTCCTACTTAATCCGAGTTAATCTAGCTTAACTTTAGGCTACTATCTCTTAATCCTACTCTTAACCTAGTAGTAAGATTACTTAACTCTTTATTACTTAAGGGTAAACCTCGGTTAAACAGCTAGTAGTTCGGCAGTATAGTATATTAATATTATAGTATTCGAGTATATAAAAGTTATAATTATTAAGTAGTTTATAACTAATAATCTTAGTTATTTTTCCTATATAATGAAAGTTATAATTATTAAGTACTTTTTTACTATTAGAATTTATAGTAAATTCTTTAGTACTTTATATAGTCTTTAGTAACACGTTAATATTAATATACTTTAAGTAATAATATAGTATATTAATATTTAGTTTTAAATATTTAGTAATATATATCGTTTTTTTAAGTTAAATTTAATTAATATTAATATTAATATAATACGCGTTATATTCCTAGGTCGCGTTTATTCTAGCTTTCTTAGCTTTATTAAACGCGTATACGTTCTTATCTCCGATATTTATTATAAAGCTACTCTTTATAAGCGCTTTTATTAATATAAGCGTAGTTATTATATCTAGGATATAATTAACTAATAAGTCTAATTTAATATTATTAGAACTTATTACTAGTATAATACTAATTCCTAATATAGAAAGTTTAGCGCCGTTCGCTATACTAATAGCGCTATTCTTAATAGGCTTATAGTCTAATAGCTATTCTTTATTCGAAGTAAAATACTTAGTTATACTAGAGTCTAATATAATTTAGTATTTATTAGACGTGTTTTTATTATATATAACTATATAAAATAGCTTAGGCGCTAGCTTATTACTAGCTCCTTATTCTCCTTTTTTATTAGTTTTAGCTTCCTTTTTAGCCTTCTTTTCTAGCTTTAATTTAAGATATAAAATCTAGTATTTAACCTTTATATACCCTTTCTTTCTATATTTAGTATAAGTAGGAATATTCTTTTTAGATAATTTAATAGCTTTATTAGCCGATATATAATTAACTAAATTAAGATATACTTCTTTTAATATAAGCTTTAAAATTAAAGTATTAATATAAATTTATTTTATATCTTTACTAATAAATTTATATTTATATAATATAAACCTATTAAAAGAGCTATTTAGTCCCTTTAGTAAAATCTATACTTTGTACGTATCTAGTATAGGATAGCTAAGGTCTTTTAGATATATAGACGCGCTTTAAATAGCGCTAGTATATTCGTTAACATTTTTATATTACTCTTAGTTAGAGTTAATAATAGTATTTAAATATTATTCGATTAAGTCGAAATATAACTCTCTATATATATATTTTATATATATTTATAAGCTACTAGCTATTATATACTCTTTAAATTAATCTATATTATTAAGGCTAATAATAGATTTAATAGCGCTAAGAGCTTTTTAGCTATTCCTTATATATTTAGCGTTTCGCTTTTTATATTTAACTCTAAGCTTAACTATTTTTAGTTTATTTCTAGTATAATATAGCTTACTATTAAAAGGTTCTATAGATCTATTTATATAAGATATATATTTATTTATCTCTAGGAATAATATAGCTTCTCTAATCTATTTAATATAATTAGTTTTACTAACTAATTTATCTCCTTTAAATACGCTAAATAATATTTTATATATTTATAGAATACGCGTTTATATAAGAGTATAATAAGTATAAAATAAATATATTATTATATACTCTCTAGGAGATAGTTTTTTAACTTCTAATTTAGGTTTTTTCTATTTTAGAATTAAGTAGTAGTTAGTAATACTTATTACTAAATATAGTAATTCGTATAGTATATATAAGGTCTTAGAACTAATCTTTCCGAAGTTCTTCCGATTTAGTAACGCGTTTAAAGGCTTAAATAACCTTTTATATATATTATCGCTTAATATAGGTATTTCTAATAGTTTTATATAGCCGATACTTACTATAATAGTATAACCTATAGTAGGTCTATTAATAAGGTTCCTTTAATTCTAGTTTAAAGTAATAAGATAATATTTATTAAGTAAGGGTTTAAGTTTTATAGAAGGGATATTTAAGTATAAAGAATATAAATAGTTATATAGCGTTTAGTAGTTTATTAGTTAGGTAATTAAGTTATAAGGTTAGAATATATATTTAACTTATTTAATAACTATAGGTAGCCCTAGCTAGATATATATAGGTCTTCCTAGGCTCGCGTTCGGCCGAAATATACTCGGTAAACCTAAGACTCTACGTATATACCTACCTACGTTTACTTAAAACCGGTTTAAAACCGGTTTAACACCGGCTTAAAACTAGCTCTAAGGTTTTAATACTAGTTTAAAACCGGGTTTAAGCTAGTTTTAAGGTTTTAATACTAAGTTAACTTAGGTTTAAGGTTCTTAAACTACTTTAGAGTAGAGCTATAAAACCTATTCGATTATTTAAATTAATTAAGAACTATAGAACTACTTATAAACTACTTATAAACTACTTATAAACTACTAGCTAGGGTGTATATAATATACGATCCGATCGCTAAGTCTAAGCCTTATCTATTCTAGGTTAATTACTTATAATCTATAAGGTTTAAATATTATATTTCTACTTAAATACTATAATAACCTCTTAAAAGTTAAAGAAAAGGTATTATATAAAAAGTAATTACGCTAGTAACTATTTACGCTAATAAGCTAGTAACTATATATATCTATATAACTCTAAATATAAAAGGTATACATATATATAAAGTGTCTTTTATAAACTAGACTATCTAAATATTATTATAAATATATAAATATAATAATAAAAAAAATATAAAAGATATTTATACTAATAAAAAAAGCGAAGGAAATACTATACCGCGAATAATAATAAAGCTAGTAATAAATAGTAAATAATAAAAACTATAAATAAAGATATTAGAGTAGGTATATACGGTCTTATAGGAGCCTTCTATAATCTTACCTTATTCTAATTCCTCTTCGAGTACTACTATTTAAGTTAATATTACGGTCCTATAGAAGCCTTCTATAATCTTAGCTTATTCTAAATCCTTACTACTATTTAGGTTAATATTAGAGCCGTCTATCTTATCGCTATTATTATTATCTAGTAGAGATTTATTACTATAGGTATTAGTATTATTCTTACTATTACTAGTTTATTAGTAGTAGTTATTATCCTCTTTATTACTATCTAGGTTAATTACTATATTACTACTACCTTAGCTACTACCCTAGCTACTATTCTATTTATTATTAATATTATTAATATTATTTAAAGTATTCTTAGCTCCTATCTCCTTATCTATATTACTCTCTTTAAAGAAGTCTTTAAAATCTAAATTATTATAAAGATCTAGGGATATACGTTTTTTAGGCCCTACTACGCTAAGTAAATACTAATAGATCGAAAAGTTATTAATAGTAATATCCTTAAACCCTTTTATAAAATATAGCCTATTAAATACCCCTATAGTATACGCGTCTATATACTTATATAGGATATCTACCTTCTTAGTATAAAGGTTTATAAGGTATATATATATATATTATTACTATTATAACTAAAATATAATTAGGGATTATAGAAGCCTTTTATAAAGATATACTTATAAGTTAGTTACTCTAGGCCCTTCTCTATTACTCTTATCTTACTATCTTAGATATAGTATAATAGTACTAGGTAAATATTCTTAGCTATAAAACTAAATATCTATAAGAGCTAGTACTCCTAAAAATCCGCTAAGATAATAGCCTTAATTAGCTTAAAGGAAATAGTTTTATAGCTATAATTATAAATAGAGTAAGAATAATAAGTATATTTAAAAGGCTATATATTTTAGATATATTAAATTATAAATTTTCGAGTCTTTTTAAATAGTTTACCCTTCTAATTTTTAATATCCCTTTTAGTTTTAGTAATACTTAACTAATATAATATATATTAGCTTCTATATAAGCTATATATATCTTTAAAAAGAGCCTCTTTTAAGAACCCTTTAAGCTAAGTAAGAAAATACTATCGATTTTTAACCTCTAGTCTTTATACTACCTCTTTCTCTAATAATATATATTTAATAATAAGCGTCGGGTTAGAGCTAGAGCTAGACGTAATTAGTAGTATTATTCTTAGCTCTCCTACTCGAATATAAACCTTGTTTTCTAGAGGCGAGTTTTTATCCTTAGTAGCTCGAGCTACTTTTAATTTTAGCTTCGAGGTTATCTTCCGGGATATATCTACTAGTAGTTTCGCTACTTTTATAGCTAGCGCTAGAGCTAGCGCTAGAGCTAGTAGAGCTAGAACTAGCGCTAGCGCTTAGAATTATACTTAGGATTATAGTTAGGTCTAGGGTTAGTCTAGCTTAGCTTTAGCCTTAGATTTTAATTTTATAAAAGACTAAGACTTAGAGATAATCTTATAATCTTTAGGGCTAGTAGAGAAGGAATCTAAAGAATTAGTAGATAAGGTAGATAAACTCTATAGGAGGCTTTATTAGAATATAATATATAAGAACGGGTTAGTACTTATATAATATATATCTATTTAGCTTCTATTAGTCTCTTAGGGAACTTGGTAGGTTTTCTATATAAATTAATAATATAAAATTAATATTAATATAATATCTTATATCTTCGAGGGCCTAATAGGCGAAGGAGCGTTATTCTCTAAATTATAGCTAGTATTATTAATATCTTTTAGTTACTTATAAGAATAGTTTAATTTATTTATAGAACTACTACTTAGAGCCTTACGCTTCTTAGAAGGTTTAAATATAACTAGAGAGGTTTTAGTATAATAGCTATAAAACGCTAGGTTAATAGTACTAGTCTTCTTTTTAGGTAAGTAACTCGATACTTAAGACTAAGAATCTACTATAGTTATAGTACTACTAAAAAATAAGTATATTATTATATATATTTTATTAAATAATATATTAGTATATAAAACATTTATAGAAATAAAAATAATAGATTAATAATATTTATACTTATATACTACTTTATTATACTCTAGATAAATAAACTTTTACGTTCTCTAACTTAAATATAGTTTTACTAATATAGTTAGACCTATAATTAGACTTATTCTATATATAGGATACGTTTAAATAGTATAAGAAGTTAATTAGTTTATAAGTAGTTTAAGGTTTAATAGATAGTTATTAGTTTAAGTTCTAAGTTCTAAGTTCTAATCTAAGTTAAGGGGTCTAGTAGAGGCTCCTACTAGACCCCTCCTTACTAAGACTATAAGGCTATAAGGCTATAAGGCTACTTAAGTATAAGGTAATAAGTTAAAAAAATATTAACCCTTTAATACTATAACTATACTAATACTATAATAATAATTATATTAACTTCTCTAATAATAATTAATCTTAAATTATAAATATATCTCTTAATCTTTCTTTATTTATAACCTTATCTATACCTCTTAATCGTCCCCCTCTATAACCTTATCTATACCTCCCTTCGCGACCTTATCCCCGCGACCTCTATTATATCCTCTCCTTATCTATACCTCTTAATAGCTTATCCGACTATATAGTATATAGAAGCCTTCCTCGGACCTTTTATTACTAATAGGCCTAGTATTATAATACCTTCTAAGCTATAACCTCCTACCCGCCTACCTAGTAGCCCTTCTCTCGCTAACCTACCTAGTAGCCCTCCTCTAGCTAACCTACCTCCTAAGCCGTAAAAGCCCGCTAACCTACCTAGTAGCCCTCCTCCCGCTCGCCTACCTACTAGTATACCTACTAGTATACCTACTAGTACTCCTCCCGCTAACCTACCTACTAGTATACTTACTAGTATACCTACTATTATACCTACTAGTATATCTACTATTACTTCTCCCGCTAACCCTACCCCTAATATTAAGATAGCTCTATAGCTAAGACTATAAGCTATACTACTTAAAAAGCCTATATAGCTAGGCGATTTATTAGTATCCTTCTTAGCCTAAGGTTCTAGTATTAACTTCTAGACTAGTTAACCTAGATCGGATATCTTAGTATACTATAATAAAGTAAATTATACTAAGTAGCTAGGCTTATTTAGTAAAAAGGAGGAAGATAAATTTCTAGAAAGTAAAATATTTTATTTCTATTTTAATTTTCTATTTAATAAATAAGTTTATATAAGAATCGCTTATAATAAGTCTATAAAGGATATATTAAATAGAGAGGCTACTACTACTACCTAGGGCCTTATACTTAAAGTAATTTAAGAGTATTTATTATATAGTAAGGCTAATAGGGTTACTAAGTTTAGTTATAGAGATCTAAATATAACTAACTAGACTAAGATTAATACTTCTATATATACTTTACTTAATTTATAAGAGGCTAATATTAGAAATTATAAAAATATATTCTTTAGAACTTAATTAATAAATAGGGAAGTTAAGAAATAACTATAAATAAGTATTAGACGTTATATCTACCTTACTAGTAAGGGGTATAATAGACTAAAGAATAAAGTATTAAGACTATTTTAGCTAGCCTTATTACTTATTACTCTTAAAAAACTATATACTTATATATCCTCTACTATTACTTTAGATATTACTATAATATTTATTACTTTACTTTAAAAAAAGTCTTATATAGTTCTATTTATACTACTATTAAAGCCTTTTATAAAGCCTACTAAAAGTAAAGACTCTAATTTAAATACTTTCTTATCTTTTTTAAATAAAGCTTTAAATAAAGAAGATAATATATTTATAAATACTTTAGAAAAGTAAAAATAGGATCTTATATTAACCCTTATAGAGAAGCTACTAAAAAATTATAATAATAAAGACCCTTTTAATCTTAATATAGATTATAGTTACTAGAATATTACTTTTAAAATAGCTAAAGTATATAATAACTCTATTACTTTATTAAATTTATAAAATCCCTCTACCTCTAATCTAAAGGCTTTAATAGAAGAGTAGATACTAATTTTAGTAGCCTAGGAATATATAACTAAAGGCTTTAATTATAAGATTAATATACTACTACTACTCTTTAACTACTAAGCTATAGAGTTATTTTAGAACTTAAATTAGTATATTAATAATTAAGACTATTAACTAATATATTATTTAACTTCTTATATATAGTTTAGTTTAAATCTATAGTAACCTTACCTATTTAGTATACCTATTACCTAAGTCCTAGAAAGCTAGTAGGTAATTAGTTTATATTATACTATTTAAATATAATTAATATTTAATAGTATAATTAGAGGAGTTCTTTTATATAACGTTACTAGTCTAAGTAAGACGTATACTACTATTATATATATACTTTATATAAGTCTATAGAAGCCTTCCTCTAGACTTATTAGCTAATATCTAATAGACTTACTATATATATAAGTATTACTATAAAGCCTACCTTTATAAACTATACTAATAGTAAATAACTAAAGAAAGACCTTAACCTTCTTACTTAAATTCTTTTCTCTCTTATCTAATACTTTACTTAGCTAATATTTTCCTTACTTAAGCTAATATAATTATAAAAGTAGTTCTAGAATTTTAAGTATATATATACTAGAGTAATAACTATACCTTAAACTTTAGTACTACTTCTAAAATCTTTAGTATAAGAAAATATTTAAATAAAAGTAATACTATCTTTAATAAAAATGTTATAAAGAATAGTAATATTATTATAATTACTACTCTATAGACGTACGTTACTTAATATAGCCTAGGTAGATTAAAAAATACTTATCTTATAGAAAAGTAAAAGGAGAATAAGGTTAATAAAGACTTTACTACCTAAAACCTCTAAGCTAACTTCTTCTTTTATAGTTATTAGTTATAAGTATATATTAATAAGGTCTATTTAATTAAAAACTTAAAAACTAGCCTAGTAATTACTATTAAATAAACTAGTTATTATATATACTTTTATATATCTACTTTAACTATATTTAATAGTATTAGTAACTAGAATAGATATATTTAAATCTTTACTATTAGAAACTTATTATAAGTATTTAAAAATCTTATAAAATAGTAAATTAGTCTAGATAAAAATCCTTTTTATCTATATAATAACTACTTAGCTACTATTTTACGTCTTATACTATATACTTCTAAGTAGTAGTTAATAAATACTTATATTACTAGTATTAAAAACTAGAGATTTTACCTTTAAGCTATTTTTTATTTAATTATATATTTACTAATTTTATTATCTCTATTTAGGTAATTAATAAAAAAATTACTAACTTATATATTAGAACCCTCTAATATAGTTTTACTAATAAAGAGATAGATATATACTAGTTATAGTTCCTACTACTAATAAAAAAATTAATATTCCCTCTATAAAATAGTAAGATCGGCTAGAATCGAGCCTATTATTAGATACTACTCCTAATCTTAATATAGCTTAGCTTTAAATATATTAGTAAAGAAATACTAGTAGATTCTCTTCCTTAGTAGAAAGTTTCCTCTAAGCTTTTATATTACTTACTAAAGACTTTATATAATACTTATATAGTAGCTAAAGATAAACCCTTATTTGTTATACCCTATAAAAATAATAAGTATAATTAATTAGCTATAGTATACTAGAGTAGTATAAAGGTATAGATATTACTATATATCCTAGTAGAACTAGTTATTCTATATAAGAAAAAAATTATTATATTTTATACTATACTTATAATATAAATTCTAGTCCTTACTATTTACTAGACTCTATATATATTAGCTAGGTATTATTCTTTTAATTTATCTTTTTAGGATTATAAGATAATAGTAAAAGAGTTTAATAAATTACTTAATACTATATTTGTTTTTATTACGTTTTATACTATTAGGTTTATATCTATTAATTTATAATAATACTATTACTATATAATTTAGTTTAATCCCTCTTTAAACTATAACTATAATATTTAAGAATTTAGTTAAGCGTAGTAGGTTAAATAGTAATTTAATATAGAGGGTTTTATTATTTATATTCTTAGTATTATTTATAGTATTACTACTACTAATAATATTAAGAAGGCTATTCCTAGATATATTACTAAACTTAATATTAACGTTTATTAAAACTTATTATATTAGAGCTAGTATAACCCTATTATATAATATATTATTTAGCCTTTCTATATATATAATAGCCTTTTACTCCTAAAATCCGACTTATAAGTCTCTTCTAATTAGCCTATAATAAGCCTTAAAGAAATAGCCTTCTATATCCTATATACTAGTAATAAAAAAGTTATTAAATTTAAGAACCCTAAAGGTAAATAGATTAAAGAAGATCTTAACTATAGAGTAGTAGCCCTAGAGCCTAATCCTATTAGTAATTAGTATATAGATAAGTAGATAGATAGTTAGTATTATAATAGTAGGTAGAGGGAGCCTCCCTTATAGTATAAATAAATAGCTATTATATATAGTCCCTTTCTATAGTAGGGGGTACTCTAGTGTTTTAGACGTTCTTTTTTTTTATATTTTTATATAATACCTAGGGGTTTCTTTTTTTTTACTTTTATATAATACTTAAAGGTTTCCTTTTTTTTTATCCTTTTTTTTATCTTTTATTAATACCTTTATAAATCTTTATTTCTTTTATTTATTAATACCTCTATAGATCTTTATTTCTTTTATTTAATATACTTCTATAGAATCTTTTTCTTTTATTTAATATACCTCTATAAAATCTTTTTCTTTTATTATTTTATATTACTTAGCTATACTAGGTAGAAGTCCTTTTTTATTATATTCTATACCTAAGAAGTAAGGTTTTTTTAATAGGCTATTACTCTACTTATTTTTTCCCTAGCTTAGGTAATTATTTATAATTAGAACCTTAATTAAAAATCGCGTTATAAAAAGGACTTAATAATATAATATTATAAGTTTTTAGGGTAATATTATTCCGTTCCTAGTAGCTAGCGGGAGAGCCTTCCTTAGTACTATTATCTAATAATACTCGAATATTCTAATAGTACTCGAATATTAACCCTAAATCGTATAATCCTAATATTTATATACTTATACCTTTAAAACAACTACTAAGATAGTTCGTAGATAGTTATCTAGCCGCCTAATTATTATATACTATATAGTAGCTCTTAAGTATAAAGAGCCTTAGTCTAGATAGGTACTAGAAGACTAATAAGAGTATAGCTCTAATAATATATTAAATAATAATAACTAGGATAACATTTATATAGTAAATACTAGGTTTATTAAAGATATATATACTAATAGTTTTCTATAGTAGAACGAGTTCTATAATAGCCCTTAGATACTATTATATAATATAGGTACTTCTACTATAGACTATAATAACATAGATTAGCCCTATAGAACCTATAATTATAACTATTAATCTTCGGTAAAAAAAAACACGAATTTTAGAAAGTTTCTAAAAACTCCTAGAAAGCTATTCTAATACTCTATACTAGAGTACTAGCTAAATTATAAAGTTATAGTAATACCTAATAATAGTATTATTATTAACGGTCGTAGAAGCTTACTACTAGTTAAGTCTATAACCCCCCGAGTACCTTAAACTATAAATATTAAACTAACTAATATAAGAGAGCCTAGTAGAAAGGGAATAGAGGGAGTAATCAAGAAGAATACTATTAAGAAGAGCCTAATATAAACTATCCGATTCTTAGTAGCTAAGAATAGAGATATTAAGAAGATAATTAGGGCTACTATAAAGGTAAGCGGATATAGGGTATTAAAGGAAGGGAGAGATAAATAACTAATAAGGAATTAGATTAAGAAGGATATAAAGGAGATTCTAGACTAATAACTAGGGTATAGATAAGTAGCCTAAGGAGGGGGGGGAGACCCCCCCCCTTAGCTAATATTATAGGTAAATATTATATAGAATACTAAACTACTAGAAAGTATATAAGAGTATATACTCCTAGCTAGATAGTTCTATAAGCTTACTATATAAGGTAGTTCTATAAGTAAGAACCTATAGAGTAAAATAATAATAGAAATTATAGTAGCTATAAACTTTAGGAATACTATAGTAGGGAAGGGTATAGTAGTAATAGCTATAAGGGTTATACCCTTAGAAGACGTAATAGTAAGATTTAAGAGTAATAGATAGGCCGAATTCGTAAAGGATACTACCTAAGTAAAGAATACGTTTAGGG
This sequence comes from Hymenoscyphus fraxineus, assembly GCA_900184765.1. Taxonomy (NCBI): domain Eukaryota; kingdom Fungi; phylum Ascomycota; class Leotiomycetes; order Helotiales; family Helotiaceae; genus Hymenoscyphus; species Hymenoscyphus fraxineus. The sequence continues at coordinate 1,704,888 of LT855411.1, forward strand.
ATAGAGCTAAGATAGCTCGTAGAATAATAGTAGTACTAGTAAAATACTTCCCTCTAAATGTACTCTATAGTAACGAACTAGTAAGGATACTAGACTAGATAAGCTATAGGTTATAAGTTAAGATACTTAAGGTAACTAGAATAAGAGCTTAAGGCCTAAATAAGAGAACTTAAATAAATATAAACCTTATCTTCGAGGTAGCTACTATTAAAGAGGCGAGGACCCTCTATAAGAGAGGCCTACTCTAGAAGAACTAATACTTCTCCTATAAAAGATACGCGCTAGAAGTTAATATAATATAGTACTATAGGTACTAGAAATAGAGCTATAACTCTAGATACTATAGAAAGAAAGCGAGATATATACTCTATATTTATATAGTATATATAAATAAAGAAGAATACCTAGTTAAGAAATAGAATATAGACCTAAAGTATATAAACTATAGTAAGCGTTACCCCTTCTTTACTATAAAGGACTACCTAGTAGCCTAGGAGTAAGTAAAGCTTACTAAGGTAAGATACCTAAATAGAGCTATTACCTTTACTCTAGACTATAATAACTATAGAGACGTAGTAGTAGTATATATTAGAGGCCTATAAAAAGGACCCTAATAGTAAACTAGTAAGCTCTTTAAACTAAGGAAACGTAAAAGATCTAGTTCTATAGCTAGACTACCCTCTACTAACCTAGTTAAGTAACTAATCCTCCTATATAAGATAGGCTTAAGAAATAGATAAGGTATTTTAAGATTTTTATAAACCTCTAATATAGAGATATTAAGAACTAGTAAGGATAATATCCCTAGGTCTACTTTATAATAGTATAGCTAATCTACTAGAATATATATAAGAGCTTAGAAGCTTATACTAAAGCCCTTAATATAAAGGCTAATATTCTCTCTATATAAGAACTACTATAGAATAACTTAATAGACTTACTAAGGTACCCCTCTAGATTATAATATTACCTTATCTAAGAAGTAGGTAGGGCTCTACTCCTTATCTATAGATAGTACTTTATACTTATATAGTTATATAAGGCTAGCTAAAACTAGGCCCTTATTAAGTTTAGTATAGGGTAAATAGCTACTATAATATATTTTATATACTATCTACTAAGTAAAACCTTACCTATTACTAGGATTATAGAAAGGGGGAGACCCTAGGGATAAGTCCTTCTTATAAGCGACTTTAACGCCTATAGCCTAGAGTAGAATAGATACTATTAAACTAACCTAGCGTTAGAATATATATTATAGCTAATAGTAGAATAGGATCTTAACCTAATTACTCTCTTTAGTAAAGTAATAAGACTAGAGGATAAAGGTTAGAAAGACTTTACTATAAATCTAGTTATCTACTTAGGGACCTTTATAACCTAAAGATAAAGTAAGAGCCTATTATACTTAGACTATAAGAGTTAACTTATTAAAATTAATTTTAAAACCCCCCCTCTAGTAGAGCCTACTCTAGGGTTTAACTAGAAGCTAATAAATAAGATTAAAGATACTACTAAGATAGAGTTAATAATAGTACTAGTAATTAGAATAGTTAAGGAGCTAGAGGAAGTAGTTAATTACCTTATACTAAAACTCTAGAAGATAGCTAGGCTCTCTACCCCTCCTAAGAAACTAAATAATAGAAGAGTAGTATAATAGTAGGACAAGAAAGTAAAGAGAGCCTTATCTAATATAAAAGCTTAAGATAGGCTCTAAAAGCGCCTTAGGACTAAGAGTACTAATACCTAGAGATAAGAATCTTTAGCTAAACTTAAGAGACTTACTTAATAGGCCTAGACTAAGAGCTAGAGGGGAGTATTATAGGAGGCCTCCTATAATAATTACTAGCTTTAGAAACTAGAAAAATAGGTAAGGCTATAAGGCTATTTTTAATAGAAGGCCCTAGCCCTCCCTAGACTAGTCTTAATAGATAGGAGAGTAATAGATAATACTTACGTCTTAAAGGCTAGAATACTCTTAGAAAAGTTCTTTCTAAAGTCCTTAGTAGACTACTCTAGTATACTTAATTAGTAGTTTAAAAAGGATAGCTTCTTAGCCTAATACTACCTTATATAAGAGGTATTAGAAGTAGATATAGCTATAGCTATAAGGTTAGTACTATAGAAGGCCTAAGGCTTTAATATACTTATAAATAGATTTTTTTAGGAATATAGTAAGCTACTCTAACTTACTCTTACTACTATTATAGAGGCTAGTTTCTTCCTCTAGTACTTTTTAACCTAGTTTAAGAGAGTAAGAGTAGTAGTACTCTAGAAGCCTAAGAAAATAAAAGAAGAAAAATCTAAGGCTAAGGCCTATAGACTAATTATACTACTCTTTACTATAGAGAAGGTAATTAAGAAAGTTCTTATAAACTATCTTATATATCTAGCTAAGATAAAGGGTATACTACTTAATATATAAATAGGTAATAGATTAGACTAAAATACTAAAATAGTAATTAGAATAGTTACTTAAGGTATTTATATAGTATAGTAGAATAAGTACTATATATTACTAGCCTAGCTAGATATAGCTAGGGCGTATAATAAAGTAGACTATAAGTAGCTTCTCTATATACTCTAAGAAAAGGAGATCTTAAGATAAGTAGTTATCTAAGTAAGAAGCTACCTAGCTAATAGAAAAGTAATACTATACTTTAATAGTAAATATATAATAGAATAATATCTCTAATAAGAGGTCCCCTAGGGCTTAATCCTCTCTCTTATCTTATTTATTCTTTTTACTTTAATCTTATATAATAACCTCTAAAAAGTAAAAAGGCTAGTAATAGTTAGATTCTTAAATAATATAAACCTACTAGCTATCTTAACTAGTATAGAGAGTAATATAAGAATACTTAAGAAAGAATAAAAGATCTATTAAGAGTAGGTTAGTAAGAGGAGTATAGCCTTTAGACTAGAGAAGAGTAAACTTATCTATTTTATAAGGATAAGAAGGGCCTATCTAGAGATAGTCTAGTTTAAATTAACTACTCTAGCCCTTAAAGAGAGCGCTAGATTCTTTAGAGTATAGCTTAATAGGAAACTAAACTAGAAAGCCTATAGAGAAGCTATTTATAAGAAACTAACTACTTAGATATTTACCCTTATTAAACCTTTAGTAAAGATATAAGGTATAGATTTTAATAGGTCCTACTAGGTATATATAGTAGTTATATATAGTATAATAGTATATAGAGTATTAGTATAGTACTACTAAACTAAGAGAGATAGAAAGACTAAAAGTATAATAAGAACCCTTTTACCTTACTAGAATAAGTACCTTTAAGTTATTATAAAAGCTTATAAAGTAATAGCTATTAGAGATCTTAAGGTTAAAGAAGACTATACTTCTATTAACCTATATTTAAATAGTAGAGTTATTAAATTTAAGAAAGTATACTAGAACCTCTTAGTAGGTAAGGTTATTAGAGATATATATAAGAAGATCTAAAGAAGGCTCCTTAAAGGAAAGAGAGGGAGACTAGTACTAGTATAACTATTAGTACCCTAGTTAGCTAAAGTAAGAGATAGTTAGCTCGGAGATTAGCTTAGGAGAGAGGAGACGTCTATTAATAAAAAGGAGGTAGCTATAAGAGACTAGGCTATAAAGATCTAAGCTAGCTATTAATAGATAAAAGAACTTTACTCTAGAAAATAACTAGAAGTAATAAATAATATTAATATTCTTAATAGTAACTAGTAACCTTAAGAACTATATAGGAACCTCTTAAAAGTAAAGAGCTCTCTATTAGTCTAAGTAAGAATAGGAAAGATAGACCTTAGGAAGTTCCTATTTAATAAAAGGGTCCTAAATTAACTTACCCTATACTATAGGTATAGCCTTAAGACCGAGAATATTAGTTACCTTATACTCTACTACCTTAAGCTATAGGACAACCGCGCTAGGCTTTAAAGAGACCTAGATAGATAAAAAGCTACTAGCCTTAAGGATATTAGAGGCGCCCTACGTAGTAGGGAAAAGGCTCTAGTAATAATTACCTAGCTACTTTCGCTTAACTATCTAAGTAAGTATTAACTAGCTCTTAAGCTTAAAAAGGAAAAGAGAGAGGATTAATAAGCGAAAGGGTTATTAGATACGTCTAGCAAGTAGAGGGTACTACGTAGGAGGCTATACCTTAGGAAAAGATAGCGCTATCTCTAATAGAGGTCTCTATAATACTAGACTCTAATTATTATTTACTTATTTCTTTCTTTCTTTATCTCTATACTTTATTATTTAAGCTCTAACTATTACCTAAGAATTTATTCTTAACTACTAAGTAGGTAGATAAGCCCTATACCTAGTATATAATAGCTACTAAATAAAAGAAGATAGGTAAGACCTATAGAGCTAGTTAGTAATAGCTAGAGTTTAGATTTATAGAAGTTCTATATACCCTTAGGGTAGGCTATACGCTTAGCGGCGTAAGACAAATAATAATATTAATCTTCGGTTAAGTATATATCCCTTATTAACTCTTTATAAGTTTAGCTTACTAAATCTAGGTATTATAACTACTCCTTATAGGAACCCGACTAAATAGATAATAAATAAAGTAGTATAGACTATAAGAGTAGTTAGTTCTTATAGCTTAAGAAAGCTCTTATAAATAATACTACCCCTTATAATACTATAAGATTTTACTATACCTTTATTATATATACTTTTAACTAACTAGTTAAATAGGATAGCCTTCTAGCCCTACTAGAAATAGCTATTCTATAGTATATATATACTATAGATCTAACCGATTCTACTAAGGATAGCGAAAATATAGGTAGGGAGATTAGTAAAATAGTTAGTAAAATATAAGATAATATTAACTAATCTAGTAGTAATAGTTCTAATAAAGGTTCTATTAGACTAACTTTAGTAAAGTTAGTAGCCTTATATACTATACTATCTTCTAATAGTTCGAATATAGAAATAGTATAGAACTAGATAAGTAATAGACCTCTCTCTATCCCTTATATAGTATTCGCTCTATTCTTTAAGTTAGCTTATATATTATAGAAGGACTACTATTAGTTTTAAGAGGTCTAGAATCTAGTAGAGTAAATAAAGCCTCCTATAGTATATAATAATATAATAGATAAATTCTAGCTCCCTTTAAAACTTAATATACTAAAGTAGATATTATAAGGTACTATTCTAATAATTTAAATATAGTAAAAGATAGTTATAGTAATACTTAAAAAGAATCTAACTCTAGTAGAAAAGAATAAGACTACTTAGTAAGCGAGCTAAGAGAAAGAAAGTTAAAATCTAGCGCTAGTAATAGTACTACTAGTATAATACTATTAACCTTACTACTAAAATCCTTAGTACTACTAAAATTATAGATAAGATATACTTTAGTATAGCTCTATATATAAATAACTCTATTAAGTTCTAGTATTCTAGGTTTTAGAAGTCTTTAGTATTAATAATATCTAGAGAATTTATATATATAATAGATAGTAAGATTATTATTCCTAGTAATATTATTTAACTCTTTACTCTTAAAACCTATTATAGCTAGACTTTTATATATAGGAGAGTAATATTTATTAAATAAGATATAAGATTTAATACCTTAGTACTAGGTAATATTATTATAACTTTATAACTAGTATTATTAGTTAAGCGTCTACTAAAGAAAATAATAGATTTTAATAATATATAAACTATTAGTAGTTTAAAGCTAGTATTAATTATTAAGTAGTTAAAGGTCTTCTAGTCTTTTATATTAATATATATTTTAGTAGATATAAATTAGGAATTTAATCCTAAGAACTATTCTACTTATATACTAGCCGACCTAGAAAAAGGCTTCTATATTAGATATATTATTAGTATTATTAATATTATATATAAGGTAATTAGGTTTATAGAACTAATAAAAGGAGATTTAGAAGTTTTTATATTTAGATAGAACTTTATAGAATTATTTACTATAAAACTATTTTATTACTATATATCTTTACTATTTATCCTCTTTATAAATAACTTTAGCGTCTATTAAAATTATTATAAAGCCCTTAAGAGGTTTTATATTATACTAGTAGCTTTATTATATAAGGATAAAAGAAGTTTAAGTAATAAATTTATATTAACTCTAGGTTCCTATAAAATAATACTAGAAGATATCTATTATAATATATAAGTAAATCTAAACTAGTTAGCCTAAAAGGTTATAGTTATTATTAATAATAAGAAGGTATTAATTAAAGGCTTCTTTATTATATTAATAAGTAATATACTATAAATATTAGTACTTTTAGGCTTTATATACTATAGTACTAATATTAAGTATTATATATACTTTATTACTATAGATAAGAAAGATAACCTAGACTTAGTTAATATATAATAATATTACTTTAATACTTTATTCTTATAAGACTAAGGTTAGTAAATTTAAAATTATAAGGATTATAAAGTATTCTTTTCTTACCTAGGTATATAAAAAGAGGCTCCTTTAATTCTTAGTATTATACTATACTTAGATTTAATTCTAGAAAAAGGATATAATATCTTCTACTTTAAGTAAAAGAGTATTAGATATATTATACTAAAAATTCTTCTTACTAATATTTTAATAAAAGCTAATACTATTAAATTTATTAGATATATATAAAAATTCCCTTTTCTATTTAATTAGCCTTAAATTTAAAGTCTTTTATATTTATTCTTATAGTTATTATTAGAGACTAGATAAGCTCTATTTATTTTACTACTACTTCTATACTACTATATAAAAAAGATATAGTTTAAACTAAGTTTTATATAGGCTATATCTTAGTAAGTTAATAATAGTTATATATTACTATTAGATTATATAACTATACTTTAGAGTATTACTAAGTTATACTTTATTATTACTAAAGCTATAGTTATTACTAGATTTAGAGTATATTATTTAAAGTAGAGTAAAGTTACTTAGTTTATTAAGTATTCTTAATTAAGTTACCTTCTTTTTATTAAATATATATTAATTAAAAAAAATACTATATTAATATATAATACTAATACTAATATAAGAGATATAGAAGATATATACTAGATAATCTAGTAGTATATTAAGTATAAGAAGGAACTTAAGACTAAGATTAAGGCTAGGAATAAGGCTAAAAGTAAAAACGAAAGTAATAAGGAAGCTACTTTACTACTACTATTCCTAGATATTACCTTACTTCTACTAAGGTATATTAGAAAAATTATAGACCTTATTTCCGACTATATATCCTCGCCTTTATCTATAGAACCCTTGATTAGCTAGCTATAATTTAATAACTCTTTTAATATAAATAATAGTAAAAGTCTCTTTTAATATAGTTGTCTAATACCTCTATTATTACTAACGTTAAATAGTAAAAAGAAGAAGAGGAAACTATTAACTAAATAGTAGAAGTATTATAAACTCTTAAACTTTTATATAGGTATATATTTAGTATAGAACGCCTTTAAATATAAACACCTTATAAATATAAATATACTTATAAAAGAATTAAAATATATATAAGTATTTTTATTACTAATATAATAATACTAATTAGGATATAAGTAATAGAAGAAGTAGGCTAACGCTATATTACCCTTAAATCTTATAGTATATCTTTTTACTAAAGATAATATAAGACAATTTATATATATAGGTCTTATAAGCGTATAAACTAAAGACTTTCCTAATCTAAATAAATATCTTATATATATTAAAACTTATTACCTATACCTAGTAAATATATTTATATCTTTATTAGAGTAAGTAGATATAGATATAAGAGATAATAAGGTTACTAATATTAAAGATAGTACCTTATATATATATATTTAAGTAGATAGGAAAGGGTATATAGTAAAGCCTACTCTTATATCTATATATAAGATCCTTAAATTAAGTAATCTATTATCTATAGATAAGAATATAGTCTTAATAAGTAAGTTTATAGAAGCTTTCTATAAGAAGTATAAATTAAATAATATATCTTTTACTACCTAAGATTAAATTAGCTAATATTAATAAGTCTCTTTTAACTTTAATAATAAATAATAGATATTTAATACTAGAGACTTTATTAAATTAAATAAGATTATTTACTAGATATACTAGGTTATTATAGTAAGATATTAAGAATATAAGTACGTCTTTTTATTATTACTCTATACCTAACTAGTATCTTATAATACTAATTTTATATTAAAGATAAGCGTATATATAATAATAAATAATATTATAATTTAAGGACTTAGAGGCTTTAAGAAGAAGAAAGAGTATATAATACTAGTACTAAAGGATAGACTATAGATAGAAGATAATAGGTAGTATAGGTAGTATAGGTAGATGTTCCTTAAGTATTATTAGAATCTTGTTTTTATATAATATACCTTATACGAATCCTCTATACTAATCCTCTACTTAAATCCTTTACTCGAATCCTCTACTTAAATCCTTCCTTATATAAATCCTTAATACGAATCCTTAATATAAATCCTCCCTTATATAATACTTCGTATAGATATACTATAATAATCTTAATAAATATATAGTAATATATAAGGCGATATATAAAATATAGGGTATATAATAAGAGCCCTCGGATAGATTTTAATATTCGATACCTACCTTTACCTTCTCTCTATTAGTTAAACGAATAAATACGAAATCGATCTATATATATCTTTAGCGGTATATTAGTATATATAGGGGACCCTAGGAAAGCTCTCCTATTTTATAACCTAATACAAGGAAGCCTCTAGTAGAATAGCTCTACTACTTCTACTACTTCTACTACTTCTACTACTTCTACTACTTCTACTACTTCTACTACTTCTACTACTTCTACTACTCTACTTCTACTACTTCTACTACTCTACTTCTACTACTACGTTAGTAGTTTAGATAGGTTAGTAGTTATTTAAAGGTAAGGTAGAAAGGATAGGTATAGGTAAATATAGTATTTAGTAGGGTTTCTAGATAGGAATTAGAGTTATTTCAAGTATAGCTATAATTGTACTATATGTTATATAAGTAGTCTAAGAGGGGTTTATAGATTAGGAAGAGTTTATAGTATCTACTTAAAACCCTTAAACTACTCCTAAGCCTTAAACTTTTTAAGGAGTTATAGAATTAGAGTAGTTTTAATACTAAGTTAAGATAGTTTTAATATAGTTCTAAAACTAGCTTAAAACTACTAAACCGCTTATAAACTACTTATAATACGGTTCTAGAGCTAAGTTAAAACTAGCTTAAAACTACTAAACCGCTTATAAACTACTAATAATACGGTTCTAGAGCTAAGTTAAAACCGGTATTAACACTAGAGTTAAACCTATATTAACTCGGTTTTAAGTAGATTACGAGTTAGTAGTATAGTAGTAGGTTTAGACTAAGGCTTTCGGTACTTATTTAGCTTTTAACTAAGCCCTTAGCCTTTAGTAATCTCCTTAGCCCTCGGCTAAGCTCCTTAGCTCTTAGTTAAGCTTCTAATTAGTATATAGTTATTAATAGAATTAGGTATAAGGTATATAATACTATTTTAATATACTCTCTTAAGAAGTATATTACTTATAGAATAAAAAACTCTTATAGTTATCCTAGGTAAAAAGAGTTCTTTTATTAATTTTTAAGTATATCTTATTAAAAGTATAACTTCTTAGTTTTATTATATATTTATATAACTTATATTTATATAACGTATTTTAAGTTAAAGGATAAAATTCTAGAATTTAATCTTATTAAGTATTTTTATAAAGCTATTAGCTTTTTAGTTAGTAGTTTTTATATATATAAGGTCTATAATTCTATTAATTAATAGACTCCTTATAAAGTAGTATTTAATATATATATACTTTATTTAGTTATAAAAAATAGGGTTATACCCTAGTTATAGTACCTTCTTATTATCTATATATAGGCTAAATTTTATTTATTTATAAAATCCTAGTTCTTTAACTAAGGACCTTATATAAACGACTTCTTTTAATATAATATTTATAGTAATATATTAAGCTTTAGTAGTTAATTATACTATAACCCTTTATAGCTTCGATTTCTATATAATTAGTTCGCTAGTAAGGAAAAATATATATTTATTAGTTTATTTAGTTATATTAATATCCCTCGCGTAGTTTAAATTATAATACCTAGTTATATAGTAGCTAGTCGTGTCTTTTAGCGTATATATAATATAATAGTCTATTATTATCTTTAGGTATTATAGTATACGTTTTACTACTATAAAGTACTCTTTTAAGGGATTAGACGCGTATTATAATAGAGCTATTACTAAGAAAGCTATATCTAGTCTTAGATATATAAATATATATAGTAAATAGCTAATAATCGCTTAGAATAGCCGGGTTTCGACTATAGTAGCCTTTAACGCGTTCGGGACTAGGCTAATCTTCGGGTCTATTAGCGTATATATAGGATTATAGTCTAATAGACTATATTTATTAAGTACCTTATATATATAGGTTTTTTAGCTTAGTTATAGTTACGCGTCGGTTTATATAATATTAACTCCGAGGTATATTCGAATAACTCCTTTATCTTTTAATTTAAAGTACTTTTTAAGGTTTATTATTAAGTCTTTAATTAGTTTTAGTAAAGGTACTATAATCGCGAGATTATAAATATATATATATATATATATNTATAAAGTACTTTAAGGAGTTCTAAGTACGCGATTTTTATAAGAGTAGTTTTATTATATTTTATTATGTTTTTATATAACTTTTTAATATAGATATATAAGTATTTATCTTATTCTTTAAATATAGCTATATTTAGCTAAGGTATATTAATATCTCCTTATATAAAGGTTAAAATTATATTAATTTTCTAGATAATAAGGTTATTAAGTAAGTAGTACTAGTATAAATAGTACTTTCTAGTATATTTATTTTATAACTCTTATAAAAGAGTTTATATAATTATATTTATATAGCTATTTAAATCCTTTAGTAATAAAACGCGATTTAAATTTAATTATATTATTTAATTCTTTTAGTTTTTAAACCTATTATATTTTAATAGGTTTAGTACTTTTACTAGCGTCTTTTTCGCTTATAGTATTCTAAGTACTATTTATAGTAAGCGTATTTAGCTCGGCTTATATAGAGCGAATCTAATAGTCTTTATAATAAGTTAGAAGTTACTTTCTTATATATTTTTAGTTCTTTAATTACTATATTAGAAAGTTTATTTAATAAGACTTTAGTACTAGTATTAATTAGTTCTTTAGAGGTTAAATAAGCTAGTAATACTTAATAGTATAGAACTAGAAGTACTTATAGTTTATTAATTTTTAATATATCTAGATCTATATAGTCTAGTAGGTTTTCTTCCTATTTAAAGCTTTAAGTAAGTAATACTTAAATATATTATTTAATAGTATATTATAAGTTATAGTTCTCTAGTTCTTTAGTACTATTATTTAGTACTAGCTCTTTTAGTACTAGCTCTTTTAGATCCTTAGAACTATTATTTAGAGCTAGTTTATCTTTATTATTAAAGCTATTTTTATTAGAACTCTTACTAGAGTTACTAAAAGATTTTATTTTATTCTTTTATATAAAAGTAGAAATATTATATATTTAATATATATTTATATAACTAGTAACTTCTTATAAATAATCCTAATCTTTAAATTTCTCTTTAAATAAATTATTAGAATGGATCACGTGCCCTGCACCTAATCCTATTAATAACTACATACTAAGGGGCCTAGCCGAGGGCTAAGGAGCTTTACCGAGGACTAAGGAGCTTAGCCGAGGTTAGCCGAAGGCTAAGGGGCTTAGCCGGAGGCTAAGGAGATCACCGAAGGCTAAGGGCT
>LT855411.1:1717170-1733827 GCA_900184765.1 Hymenoscyphus fraxineus
GCCGCCTATAGTTATTAGACAAGTTAAACATACATTCTAACCTTACTACTCGATTACTTAACCAAATATCTACTAAACGCTAGTACGATTATTTATATCCTTTATAAATATCCCTTTTATATAAATTAAAGTAGTCTTAGTTAATAATATATTCCTTTTTATATATAAGGTTCTCTTTAATAATAATATCTTTAGTACTAATAACTTACTTAAGGTTAGAGATATAAACTAAATAGTTATTAAATAATTCCTATCTAATAATAATACTCTTATAAGACCTTTTAGCTAGCTTTCTTTCTAAGGTTTTAGTTTTAATTTCTTTAGGAATAAGGATATAGTATAAGAATACTAAAATATATATATATATAATATATTTAAGCTAGTACTAAATATATTTTTATAAGATATTAATTTAGTTAAACTATTATAGATATAGTTTCTTATATAAATAATAGAATATATAGTATAAGACTATAAGAATAATAGAATAAATTACTTACTATATATTATAATAATATATTCTATTAGATATTAATTTACTTATTTTATAATTCTATTTTATTTAAGTAAATAAGAGCTATTATGATCTATTATAATACTTAAGTCTTTAGTATAAGTAGTTTACTTATTAGACTTAAACTCTTTTATATTATTTAAGTATACCTCTTTAATACCTTTATTAAATTAGTTCTTTAATAGATTATTAAGTTCTTTTAGGTTATTAAATACTTTAGATTTATATTTAGCTATATATATATAAATAATATATATTTTTTAATATATAAATATATTAATATATACTTTATTAAATAGTCCTTTAATCTAAAGTAGTTTTAGTATATCTAGGTTAAAATAATTAATAGTATTAAAGTTATAGTTATTAAGTAGTATATAGCTTATAACTTTAATTGTTTTACTTTTATAGTAAGAGTTATATTTATCTAGTATTTACTTACTATTAAAGTTTATATTAAAATCTATAGTTTTAGTAATAGTCTTTAAAAGTATATTTATATTAATATAGTTTAACCTTTAATATTTTTAGTAATATAAATTACTTTTTTAAATTACTTATAATTAATATTTAAGTTAATATAATATATATTATATTCTTAAGTTATATTAATTATTATATTTAAAGCTTTAGTATAAGCTTAGGTATATTTATTATTAATAGTTATTGTAAAGCTACTATTAGTAAGCGCTTTAGTTAATATAAGGGTTAATATTATACTAGGGACGTAGTTAACTAATAAGTCTATTTAAACGTTATTAGAGCTTATAGCTAGGATTATACTAATACTACGTATAGGTAGTTTAGCTTCGTTTATAATACTAATAGTAGAGTTACTAATAGTCTTATAGCTATTCTTTATTTAGAGTAAAGTGTTTACTAGCGCCGGAGTCTAATATAATATATCGGTTATTATTAGTTATACTAAATAATACTATATATAGTAGTTTTAATACCGGATTAGAACTATTAGATTCCTTAGAAGACGCGTCTTTAGCGTCTTTTTTAGTCTTTTTTTCTAGCTTAAGTTTAGGGTATTTAATCTAGTATTTAGGCTCTCTATATAGAAAAGGATATTTATAAAGAATATAAATAGTTATATAACGTTTAGTAATTATTAGTTAGGTAATTAAGTAATAAAGTTAGAATATTATATTTAACTTATCTAATAACTATAAGTAGCCCTAGTTATATATATATAGGTCTTCCTAGGCTTATATTCGGCTAAAATATACTCGGTAAACCTAAGACTCTAGTAGGTTTAGGCTAATACTCTAGTAGATTTAGGCTAAGACTCTAGTAGACTTAGGCTAAGGCTTTTAGTACTTATTTAGCTTTTAGCTAAGCCCTTAGCCTTCGGTAATCTCCTTAGCCCTCGGCTAAGCTCCTTAGCCCTCGGTTAAGCTTCCGATTAGTATATAGTTATTAATAGAATTAAGTATAGAGCACGTAATACTATTCTAATAAAATCGTATAACCGCTAGTAGTATTAATATTTTAATAGTAGCTATAAACGGCGGGACTAAGGTAATAATAGAACCTAGCGCGGGCGCTATTAGTATATAGACTACCCGATTATTCTACCTTTATATACTCGACTACTCTCCCTTTAAACTACTTAAATATCTTCCCTTTAAATTACTTAAATACCCTCTCTTCGAAGCGCTTAAATACCCTCGAATATTCTCCCTTCGAAGTATATAATAATAACTACTTATATAACTACTCGTATATAGTAGTAGTATAATAGTTATAGAAGGGCGTGTTTTATAGAAGTAGTATATATACGAATATAAGGCGAATTTATATAATATTTATTAAATTTTTAGACTATTTTCGAGTAATTAATACTAGTTTCGAGCTAGTTTTATATATATACCTACTATACTTTACTTAAAACCAGTTTAAAACTAGGTTAAAGTAAGCTAAAACTAGGTTAAAACTAGTTTTAAACTAGTTTAAGGTCTAGTTTAAGGTTCTAGAACCCTTAAACTATTACTAAACTAATTAGTAAAGTATTAAGAACCCTTAAACTAATTAGTATATTATTAAGAACCTTTAAATTATTACTAAACTAATTAGTAAAGTATTAAGAACCTTTAAATAATTACTAAACTAATTAGTAACGTATTAAGAGTCTTCCTCTAAGTATTAAACTAACTAGCCTAAGGTATATAGATTAGTTACTATATTATTTATTATACTATAATATATATATAAGGTTTAATTATTAAATTACTAGCTAAGAGATAATATAACCTTCTAAAACCTCTAGCTATTATATAATAAGTAATTAGCTATTATATATTTATAAAGGACTAAAAAAGATTAGTATATATATATATAAATATAGCGCTCTAAGATAATAGTAATAATAATATTATAATATCTAGTATAATACTAATAGACTAATATATATATATATAATACTATAGAATATATATATAGGATATATATCTTTTAAAAATAATAATAACTAAATAAAATAATAACTAAATAATAATAATAATAATAATAATAATAATAATAATAATAATAATAATAATAATAATAATAATAATAATAATAATAATAATAATAATAATAATAATAATAATAATAATANCCTAAAGACTTTATTAAAAATAAGTTATTTAAACCTTATTAAAAATTACTATATAATTACTAGGTAAAGCTAAGGTTAATAAAGAATAAGATATTAAGAGATATATTAATATCTAAGATTATAAAAAGTATATAAGAGCTAATACTTAAGGCTATATAAAACTATATTAAAAGAGGTAAAGTAAATAAAGAATATAAATTTACTTAATAAAACCTAAATATAACCTTATAGAAAGAGATTAATAGTATTATATTTATATTACTTAATTTATATAAGAAAAATATTAAAAGAGAAAAGAGAGTCTTTTTTAAAACTTAGTTAATAGAGTTTAAAGTTAAAGAGTAACTTTAAACTATTATTAAATAATAGATCTACTTAGTAAAAAAAGCCTTAGATTATTCTAATAATCCGGCCTTAGCCCCCTTTATAACCCTTATACTATTTATTACTACTAAAAAATCTTATATATATATAACTTCTAGTATAACCTTTAATATTAGTAATATATCTTTAGTTTTACTAAAAAAGAAGTAGAAAAGTTATTTATAAGCCTTATTAAAGCCTCCTATAAAGGAGGTAGTATTATTTAGTTCTAATAATAATAACTTATTTAAAAATAATAATAACTCTAAGATTCTTTATAAAATATTAGAAACCTTTAATATAGTAATAATATTTATAAAAGAACTAATTACTATATAAAATCTAAAAAACCTATATAATTTACTTATATTATATAACTAATAGAATATTATACTTAAGGTTATAGAAGTATATAATAATATATTAGTATTAAAAGACTTTAAAGAACTTTTATTTCTAGATCTATACTAGAGTATAAAAGAGTAGACCTTTATATAAATAATATAAGAGTAAGCTATAAAGGGTTTTATATATAAAGTATTTATATTAATTCCTCCTTTAAATAAAATAACTATATAGTATTTTTATTTAATATATTACTTTTTATATAATATTAACTATTAACTAATATTATATATTAAAAACTATATATATTTTTATATAGATCTTATAAGTTCTTATTTACTAGGTATACTAATTACTTAGAAACTTAAAAGCTAGTAAGTTATAGGTTTAGTAAAGGTAATATAAATCTATAATTTCTTTAAGTATTAAATATATAGAGTTCTATTATATAATACTACTAGCCTAGGAAAAACCTATATAACTATTATATATATATTTAAAGTAAGTTTATAGAAGCCTTTCTTAGAATATAGTTACTAATATAACTTAGACTTATTACTAACTAAAAGGTTAATAGTAAGCTTACTAAAATAAGCTTACTAAAATAAATAAATAAATATAAGACTTAGTATAAAATAGCTCTAGGTAATAATATCTCTCTCCTAAAGAGACTAACTATAATAGTTACTTTTAAATTAAGATTAGTATTATACTTTATAAATATATTATTAATATAAGTAAATATAATTAAATACGTAGTTCCTAAGTTTAAAGTCTTTATTTATTAAAGAGATAATAGAGTTAGAAACTTTAAAATAATAGCTAAGATCTCTAGCTTTAAAGGTTATTTAATAAAAGACTATATAATATTTAACTTAAATAATCTTAAGAATAGAAATATTATAATTATAATTACTTTATAAATATATTCTATATATTATAAACTAGGGAAATTATATTATACTTACCTTATAAATAAATAGCTAAAGGATATTATAAGAAAGAATATTAAGATATAAGACTTAAATATACTATTTTTATTATATAAGTATTAATCCTATATATATATTAATAAAATATATCTAATTAAGAATTTAAAGACTAGCCTAGTAATTTTAGTAAAATAGATAAGTACTAGTATATATTTTTATATAATAGTATTAGTTATTTTTAATAGTATTAGTAACTAGAATAAATATATATAAATATTTATAATTAAAGATTCTCTTTAAAGTAATACTAATCTAAAATTCTATTATTAGCTAATATACTAACATAGTATTTCTACTACTCTACTATAAAATAGGTAGAACAAGGGAGTAGGTTTTATATATATATTAGATAGTTTTCTACTTATACTTTCTAGAGTAACTTATTTAATATATTTATCTTTAGTACTTTAAGCTAATATACTAGGTATCCCTTATATATATAACTATTAATAAGTTCTAAGCCTAAAACGCTTACCTAGGTCCTTAATTATCTATTTTATTTATTTATATATATCTAAGAAATAGTATTTATATAACTCGCTAGGATAATTTACGTCTAAATCTAATAAAAGCTTAATAAGTTTAATAAAACTATAGCGAGAATCGAGCTAGGATTTAGACGTACCGGATATAAGTTTATAAAATAGTAGTAGTAACTACTAGGACAAGGTAGATTCGCCTATCTAAGAGGGGACTAAGTCTCTTAATCTCTTAGTTTAAGAAGAATTACTTTAAACGAGAGCTACTATCCTATTCTAATAGGTTTAAGATAATAGTAATACTACCTCTAAATTATCTAAGAAGATTTAAAAGTTAATTAATTAATCTAAAGTAATTTACTTAAGAATTATTATACTATTAAAAGAAATACTCTAAGTAGTATAAGATCTTAAAACGTTAATAAGATTTAATAATAATAAATCTTACCCTAATTTAAACTATAATTTAAGCCTATCCTTACTACTAGATTCCTTTCCTAGATCTCTAGGCCCGAGTATAAACCTATCTAATAGTATAGCTTATACCTCCTCGATAGGGAATAGTATAGGCTTTATATTCGCTAACAAGGCTAAGCTTAAAGGAGAGACTAATTATATAGAGTAGAGAACGTTATTAGAGTACTTATTAGAATAACTTAATATTAAGAAAGTAATTTATCTAGATTATATAGTTCTAAAGATAGTTCTAAAGATTAAACTACTAGGTTTAACTAAGATATATACTTAGGATAAAACTAATATATAGACGAAGTATAAGATTAGTAACGCTTTAGTTATTTAAGCTATCTAATCTAATTATATTAGAGATACTTTATATATTATTACTAGATATACTAACGCTTAAGAAGCTTAGGATATATTAGCGTCTAGGTATTAAAGTAGTAGGGATACTACTTTATATAACCTTATAAATAAGTAGTAAACTAATACCTATAAGAAATATAATAATCTAGCTAAGTTTATTAATAAATTTAATAATTTATACTAGTAGATCTTATAACTTGGCTATATTATAGATAACTAAGCGTAATATATTATCTTCTTTAGAGGACTTAAGAACACGTTCCTAATTTAGGTTAATATAAGATAGACTATTACTTAATAAGCCGAGTTAAACAAGTCTATTAAGTTACCTTCTATAAAGGAGTTATAATATAATATTTTTAATAAAGTTTATTAAAAGTCTACTATTAGTACTATAGTTATATACTCGAGTAAAAATACTAAGGATAAAGGTAGTAACTCTAATAAAAGAGATAATACTAAGAATACTAAGCCTAAAAGAAATAGCTATAGTTATTATAAAAAATATAAGAAGTACTATAAAGGTACTACCTAGAATTCCTATTTTAAAACTAATCTATAAGCTTATACTAAGTAGGAAAAAAAGAATAATAGGAAGTAGAAAGGTAATCTATTATCTTTAACTAATAAGAAGGATACTAAAGATAAAGATAAAAAGGAGGACTTGTCTAATAAAGATATAAAAGAGTAATTCTCCTATACGAGTATATTATAAGATATAACGTTTTATTACTTAAATATAGCTAAAACTAGTCTAGGAGCGAAGTTCCTTTATAATACTAGGGCTAATACCTATATCTACTATAATTGTATACGCTTTTATAACTTAAGAGTTAAATTACTTAGAAGTACTTAAGTTATTAGTAGTAAAGTTAAAATAATAGGTAAAGGAACTATTATATTATACTTAAGAGTTAATAAGAATAAGGTTTATAAGGTAGTATTAAATAATTATTATTAGATTCCTAATAGAGAAGTAAACTTATTCTCTAGTAAGATCTTTAACTAGTATAGTAGTATAATTAGTAGTAGTTAACTTTAGAGTTGTTCTACTAATAAGTTATAGGGCCTTCTAGATAACAATTATTATCTTATAGAAGCTCTATATATATACCTAGTATACTAATAACTATAATTAATACTAGAATTCCTACCTAAATTATTACTAAGTAATATAGTAGCTATTCTTATACCTACTACTATTTAGAAAACTAGGCCTAATCTCTAGCTCTATTATTATTAAATAGTATATTTAGAACTTAATATAGTTCGAGCTACTAAAAGGGTAGTAAAAGATATAAAAATTTAAATAATACTAACGCTAGTATAGAGGGAGGTACTTTATAACCCTTATAAGACTAGAAAACCTATAAGATATAGACTAAAAGTAGTAGATCCTAACTCTTAAGTCTAAGAAGTCTATAGTTATAATTATATAGATATCTTTAAAATTTCTTTTATAGCTTATAGTAGTTATAACTATAGAATACTTATTATAGATAAGGTATCTTAATATTAAACTATATATTTATTAGAAAAGAAAAGTAAGGCCTAGAATTATATTAAAAGTTACTAGGCCTATATTTATACCTAATATAGTATTAAAGTTAAAAGGTAGCGCTTTAATAGAGGTAGGGAGTATATAGTTAATAAGATCGAAGACTATACTAAGAAGTTTAGTATCTAGAAAGAGATAACTACTTTATACTCTCCTAAATAAGATAGTATAGCTAAAAAAGTAATTTATATAATTATTAAATAATTAAAGAGTATAATACTTAACTAAAATATTAACCTAAAATTATAAGGTAAAATACTTAAAGTAGTAGTAGAAGTTATAAACAAATCCGCTAATTCTATACTCTATAGAATTACTCTATATAAAGTATATTTTAATACTATTTATCTAGATAAGGATAATAAACTATTAGTAAAATACTTCTAAGTACTAGGTTATAAAACCTACGTTTATATTCTAATTAAAGATAGAATTATTAGCGAAAAGTTAAAGTCTTATACGTACTAAGGAGTACTTATTAGATATAAGGGCTAGAGAATATAGTATATTTAGGTTCCTTCGCTTAGTATATATAGGTATATTATATACTCCTCTAATATTAGGTTTAATAAAGGAGGTTTTATCTCTAGACTAGATAAATAAGTTTATAATCGAGTTAATATATACTTTAATCTAAACTAAGAGGCTTAAGAGCTTAATAGAGTTTTAGACCTATTAATTAACCTCTACTAAGTTATTTTTCTACCTAGTAAATTTAATAATAAATATAACTTTAAGTAAGAGGTATTAGAATTTATTAAAGAAGATACGTTAGGAATTAATACTCTAGAAGACTCTAAAAGTAAGAACTAATATAAGACTCTTAAATAACTAAAAGGCTCGAAAAATAAGAGTTATCTTATAGTTAATCTAAATACTTATCTATAAATAAGACTATCTACTAAAAGTAAAATAGTATAAGATTCTACTCTCTAGTTTACTAAAGAAAAGGCCCTATAATTTAAAGAGGGTAAGCTAGACGAAACTAATCTTCTAAATATATTTCTAGGTATAATTAAGAACGTATAAGTAATAACTAATAATCTTTAAACCCTTATTAAAGTATATTTAAGTAAAAACGCTTACTACTAGTATATAGCTAAAAAGGCTAAAGATAACTAGCTAAAATGTAAGAAAACTTAGATAGTTTATTTAAGGAATAGCTTACTAAGTAGATTAAAGTACTTCTTTAAGAGGTATATATTTAAAATAAAGAGAGATTAGAATAGAAAGATCTTTAAGTTTAAGGTATACTAGGTAGTTAAAGGATTTTATTAAGAGTATAGTATCGATTATTTATAGACTTTTATAGAAGTAGTTAAATTAACCTCTTAGAAGCTTATACTTACCCTAGTAGCTATATTAGATTATAAAATTAAATAAATAAATATTATAAGTATATTTCTTAATAGAGATATTAATAAAGAAGTATATAAAGTATTACTACTAGAATAGACTAACGACTATAGTAATAAAGTCTCTTTAAAAAATAATATTATTAAACTTAATAAATTACTATATAGACTTAAATAATTACTAAGACTCTAGTAAGATAAACTTTAAGAAGTATTAAAAGAGATCGGACTATTACTTATAACCGCTAATAACTATATTTATATAAATAAAAGTAAAAGTATTATTATATATATATATATATTAATAATATATTAATTATAGGCTAGGTAAAAAAGGAGTTAAACTAAATAAAGGTTAATTTATAAAAGTACTTCGAAATAGATAACCTTAGACTAGCTTAATACTTCCTTAGAGTTTATATTATTTAAGACTAAGAGGCTTAAAAGTTATATTTATACTAAGACACTTATATTTAAAAGGTTCTAAAGAAGTTTAGTATAAAGGATTATAAAGCTGTTAAAACTCTAATAGATCCTTTATAGTAGGACTAAATAGTACTATAGCTAAAGGGGGTATAAGTAATAGCTAATAATATAAAGGACTACTAATCTATAGTAGGTTCTATTATATATCTTAGTTATATTACTTAAATAGACCTAGTATTCTTTATATTAGTATTATCTTACTATTTTAATAACTTATTAAAAGTATATATTACTTAAGTAAAATAAGGTTTAAGATATATTAAAGGTACTAATTTACTTTTTTTAGTATTAGAAGGTAGTACGTATAGTTCTAATAATATAATATTAAAGGTATATAGTAATACTAGCTAGGGTAATTATAAAGCTACTAGTTAATTAACGTTAGAATATATATTCTTTTTTATAGGAGGAGTCGTATCTTATTAATTAAAGCGTTAATCCTATACTATATAAAGTACTACTAAATCTAAATTTTATAGTATTATAAAGACGGTTATAGAGCTTATATAGATATATAAGCTAATGTTTTAAATTAGATAAAATACTAAAGACGTATAGTCTATTTAACTATATAGTAATTACTAAAGAGTACTTTCGATCTTAGAGAACTTAGAACTCTACTAAAAGATAAAGTACTTTATTTATTAATATTATTATATTTATAAATCTATTAAATCTAAGATAGTAAATCTATAGTATATACTAACTAGGTTTATAGTAGCGAATAGATTAATAAAGGCCCTAGATAAAGTAAAGTTTAAGAGGTTTATAGAGTTATTAAATTTAAAGGAATTACCTTTAAATCTAATTAATTAAACCTAGTTATAATAGTAGAAAAGGGGTATGTTATTAGCTAATATACTAATATAGTATTTCTACTACTCTACTATAAAATAGGTAGAATAAGAGAGTAGGTTTTATATATATATTAGGTAGTTTCCTACTTATACTTTCTAGAGTAACTTATTTAATACATTTATCTTTAGTACTTTAAGCTAGTATACTAGGTATCCCTCGTATATATAACTGTTAATAAATTCTAAAGAATTAACTAAAATACTAACTTATTTTACCTTAATAATAACTACCTTATAATAATACTTTATTTAACTTTATAAGCTTTATAGAAGTAGTTAGTTAAGGCTTATACTACTAGTATAGAAAACTAAGAATTATACTTATATATAATTTTTAAACTAATTATAATCTAGAGAATATATATATTTATAAATTCTACTTTATTAAAAAAAAGTAATTAGTAAAAAAGTTACTAATTTATATATTTATAGTCTTAAGTACTAATTTAATAAAAGAGAGTATAAGTTATATAAATAATAGTCTCTTAAACTAAATAGTAATCTTATTTTTAAATTAAAAGATAGTTATTTAAGTTAGAATAAATATTACTTTTATATATTACTTTTAATTAGTATATAGTTAGGTTTCTATTATATATTTAACTAGGTATTAGCTAATTCTCTTTTTATATAAAAGGCTTTACTTAACCTTCTCTACTACTTCTTAAAGACTAGTTATAATATAGTAATTATAATAGAAGAACTATTATTTACCCTCTCTTTTAAAGATAATATTTATATATAACTAGCTATATTTTATATAAGTAAACCTAAAGTCTAGATATAGTTATACTTTTTATTAGAAGTTATTATTTTATAAAAAATAAAATTAATTATTTACTATATACTCTTTATAATATAGTTACTTAATCTTATATTTTATTAGACCTTAAATATCTTAGTAGCTTATTATTTATTTAATTTTACTTTACTAGAATAAGAGAAATTAGTAAAAACCTTTAATAAGTTCTTTATAAAAATTATAGTTTTTATTATCTTTTATATTATTAGAAGTATTTCTATTAATTTATAAAAGTAATACTATTATATATAATAATTTAATCTATTATCTAATTATAACTATAATATATAAGAGTTTAGCTAGACCTAATATATTAAATAATACTTTAATATTAAGGGATTCTAGATATATATAATTAGAACTATATATAATATAGTAATATCTAATAATATTAAAAAAGCTATTTTAGAGTATATTATTAAAATAAATATTAATATAGCTCTTAACTAAGACTACTAGTCTTAGTTTAATTTAAAGGCTATTTATTATTCTCTTATTCTATATTATTAATAGTATATTACTACTTAATACTAATTTATAAGTATCTTTAACTATATTAACTATAGACTTAGAAGAGATAGTATATTATATACTCGGGCTTAGTAAAGGTTAGATAGTATAGTTTAAAGATATATAAAGGGAATAGGTTTCTAAGAACTTTAATTTTAAGATTTTAGTCTTAGAACCTTCTAATATAGAAAGTAGTAATAGTAATAATAATATATAAGAGAAAGCTCTCTTATATAATAAGTATTTATCTTAGATTAATAATCCTTAGTTAGATCTTAGCTATAAGGGGGCTTTAGTAGTATTAGGTGTTCTTTTTTTTCTTTTTATAATACTAGAAGATTTTTTTTTATATACTTTTTTATTTATTATTTCTTTCTTTTTAGTTCTTTATATAAAGAGTAAAATAGATATATTTCTTTCTTTTCGGTTCTTTATATAGGAGTAAAATAGGTATATTATTTCTTTCTTTTCGGTTCTTTATATAAGAGTAAAATAGATATATTATTTCTTTTTTTTAGTTCTCTATATAAAAGTAATCTCTAGACTTTTCTTATTCTTTTATTTAGACTTATAAAGTAGGGTTTTTTTTAAGTAAACTATTTCTTTAACTACTTTTTTCCTTTTTTAAATAACTTATATTTAGTATTTAATAATAATTTATATTTTTTATAAAGAGTATTTATTATATTTATAAGTAATATTTAAAAGGTTTATAGTAGGCTAACGTTATTTTATACCCGGCGTAATAAGTACTTATAAGAGAGGCCTTTCTTAACTCTTATAAACTTTATTTAACTTTATTAACTTATTTATATTATTAATTCTATATATATAAAATTCTAGTATAATATAGTTTACTATTAACTTACTAATCGTCTAATTATTATATAAGAAGCGGTCTAAGAATATAAAGAGTAGTTCTTTCTATATTATAATATATTACTAGATTTAATATATACTCGGTATAAACTATTAAATAAATACTTTACTTATACTTAAATATATATCTAAGTATATACTTTAATATAATAAGCTATATTTTAGTAGTATTTATAATAAGGTCTCGGGTTTAGTATATAGTAATAATATATATAATATATATAATACTCTAGTAATAATAGAATATAGAAAGTAATACTTTATTAGTAGTAAAGTATTAGAATATCTAGTAGATTTTAATAATAAGTAGACTAATACTTATATAATAGATAATAAACTAAATAACCTACTATAAGATTAATTAGAAGATTATACTTAATAGTCTTCTAAAAACTATAATCTTAACTAATCTAGTACTAATAACCTTAATTAATCTACTACTAATTATTTCTTAGAACTTAAAGATCTATTATATAAAAATAATACTACTAGTAATATAGTAAGATTAGTATTCTTAAAGACATTTATAACTAATTATATATATAGTATAGATCTCTAGCTATTATTAAGACTATAATACCTTAGTATATATATACTATAGATTTAACTAATTTAGAAGAGAATATTAATATATTAAGTAATAATATAAATAATTTAAATATATAAATAGTAATATATAATACTATAGAGAATAGTAGTAATAATAAAGGTTTTCTTAGATCTAATTTAGTTAAATTATTAATACTATATATATTACTTTCTTCTAATAAGTTAGATATAGAAATAGTAAAATAAAATATAATTAATAAGCTTTTATTAGTCTTTTATATAGTATTTAGATTATTTTTTAAGCTAGTATATATTTCTTATAAGGATTACTAATAGTTTTAAAAGATATAAATTATAATTAAGTAAATAAATCCTTTTATAAATTATAATAACTTAATAGTAAATAGATTTTAATTACTACTAAAACTAAATACTCTTAAATATATAATTTAAAGTTAAATCCTTATAATTTATATATATTATAAGTAGGTTATAATTACTTTTAAAAAGAATTTTACTTTAATAAAAGACTAGAAAGTTAAAGAGTAAACTAAAAGAGTTTATAAAATTAAGATTTAATACTAGTTATAGTATTACTAGTATAATCTAATTAATCTTATAACTAAAATACTTAGTACTACTAATATTATAAATAAAATATATTTTAAGATAGTTTATTATATAAATAACCTTATTAAATTTTAGTATTTTAAGTTCTAAAGTATATTTATAATAATAATATTAGGAGAATTTACTTATATTATAAATAGTAAGATTATTATTCTAAATAATATTATTAAACTCTTAATATTATAATTATATCTTAGCTAGAAGTTTACTATTAGTAAAGTAGTATTTATTAGATAAAATATATAATTTAATATACTTATACTAAGTAAAATAGTTATTACTCTTTAACTTATTATATTTATAAAGTACTTATAAAAGAAGATATTTAACTTTAATAATATACTACTTTCTAATAATTAAAAACTTATACTAATTATAAAGACTATAGAGGTTTCTTACTTACTTATTTTAATATATATATTAGTAGATATAAACTAGAAATTTAATTCTAATAACTATTCTACTTATATACTAGTAAACTTAGATAAAGGTTTTTATATATAATATATTATTAACTTTATTTATACTATATATAGTACTATATAATTTACCTATTTTATAAGAAGAGAACTTAAGATCCTAGCCTTTAGAATAGATTATATAGAATTATTTACTAGAAACTTAACTTATTACTATATATCTTTACTATTTATACTATTTATTAATAATTTTAATATTTATTATAACTATTATAAAGCTCTTAAGAGCTTTTATATTATATTTACTACTCTTTTATATAAAGACTATTAAAGCCTAGCTAATAAATTTACTTTAAAACTAAGTTTATATAATATTATATTAGAAGATATATATTATAATAATTAAATAGGTATATATTAATTAGCTTAAAAGGTTATAGTAAATATTAATAGTAAAGATATAATAGTAAAAGGCTTTCTTATTATTCTTATAAAAGATATACCCTAGATATTTATTCTCTCTAGCTTTATATACTATTTAACTAATATAAGATATTATATATTTTTTATAATAGCTAATAAAAGAGATAAATTAAACTTAGTTAGTATAGTATAATACTATTTTAATATAATCTTTTTATAAGATTAAGACTAGTATATTTATAATAATAAAAAGTAAAAGGATTTCTTTTCTTAGATTAGTATATAAGAGATAGTACCTTTAATCTTTACTATTATACTATATTTAAACTTAATACTAAGAAGAGAATATAATATCTTTTACTTAAAGTAGAAAGATATTAAAAGAATTATTTTAAAAATACTACTTACTAATATTTTTACTAAGACTAATACTATTAAATTTATTAAATATATATAAAAGTTTCTATTTTTATTTAATTAGTTATATATTTAAAGCCTTTTATATCTATTCTCTTAGATACTATTAGAGACTAATAAAGCCCTCTTTATTCTCCTATTAGTTTTATAATATTATACTAAAAAGACTTAGTTTAAATTAAGTTTTATATAAGTAATATCTAGTTAAATTAATAAGCCTTATAGGTTACTCTAAGAGTATTTAACTATACTTAAAGGAATTACTAAGTTATACTTTCTTATTACTAAAGCTATAGTTATTACTAGATCTAGAGTATACTACTTAATACTATTTAAAATTAATATACTTATTAAATAAGCTTAGTTAAACTATTACTTACTTATTAATTATACTTAGTATATAATATTTAAGAGAAGTTCTATATCTAATAACTATAATAATAATAAAATAAGTAATATAAAAGACTTTTATATTATAATATAATAGTATATTATTTAAGAGAATAAACTTAAAGCTAAAACTAAATTTAAAAATAAGGTTTCTAATTACTTTAATAAAGAAATCGATTTACTACTACTATTTTTTAATATTACTTTATTACTACTAAAATATATTAAAAGTTAATTAATTTTATTTTAAATAATATACTATTATTATTTTTACTTATAAACTACTCTATTTAATAATAAGCGTTAGATAATTCTTTATTTATAGATTCTAATAATAGTAGAAAGCTTTTTTAGTATAATTATTTAAAACCTTTCTTTTCTTTTAGTAATAGTAAAAAGAAAAAGAAGAAAAAGAAGTATTTAAGTAAATAAAATAAGTATTATAAACTTTTAAACTTTTATATTAGTATATATTTAGTTTATAATACTACTAAATAAAAATATCTTATAAATATAAATATACTTATAAGTAAATTAAAGTATATATAAGTACTTATATAACTTAAATAATAATATTAATTAAAAGCTATAAATAATAGAAGAAATAAGCTAATATTATATTACCTCTAAATCTAATAGTATATCTATTTACTAAAGATAATATAAGATAATTTATATATATAGACCTTAGTAGTACCTAAGCTAAAGACCTTTCTAATCTTAATTAATATTTAACTAAAATTAAAAGCTATTATTTATATTTTCTTAATATATTTATACCTTCCTTTAAGTAATTAGATTCTATATTAGAAAACAAGAATAATATTAGAATTAGAAATAATATAGCCTATATTTATATTATTATAAATAAGAAGAAATATATAATTAATACTATTATTATAGAATTATATAATATTATTAAATCTAGTAGAATCTCTAGTATAAGTAATAATATAATATTTATAAGTAAGTTAATAGAAGCCTTTACTAGAGATTATAATATAAGCTACGTTTCTTTTACTAGTTAAGATTAAATCTACTAGTACTAATAAGTCTTATTTAACTTTAATAATAAATAATAGACTTTTAATATTAAAGACTTTATAAAAGCTAATAAGATTATTTATTAAATATACTAAGTTATAGTAGTAAGATTTTAAGATTAGAGGTATATTTTCCTACTATTAGTTTAAACTTAGCTAGTTAGTAATAGTCTAGATTAAGTATTATAGATATATATATATATATATATATATATA
>LT855411.1:1733856-1745239 GCA_900184765.1 Hymenoscyphus fraxineus
ACTAAGTAGAAAACTTATAATAATAATAATAATCGACTTTATAGTAAGCTCTTTTTAGAATATAATTAGAATTTAGATTTTATATAACTTTATATAATACTTAAATCCTTTCCTTTAAATATTATCCTTTAAAATCCTCTTTTAAAATCCTTTCTCGAAATCCTCCCTTTCCTTTTCTCTCTCTCTTACTCTAACTATAAATATATACTAATATACTATAAGGTTCTATTTTAAGGCTAAATACTATTAAGACTCTACTATCCTTATTATATTACTAGTTATATAAATAAATATAAAATCGATTTAAATAATATTTTAATACTATTTTATTATATATTAATAGAGTCTAAGAAAGGTCTCCTATCTAATAGCCTACCTCGAAAAAGCTTCTATAGCTCTTATAGGAAGTAGTATATAAGTTTTAGTAGTATATAGTACTAATAATACTTTAATATTAGGGTTTAAAGGTAAGGGTAATAAGATAGATTTAAGGGTAAAATAGTTAGGTAATAGTAAATAAATAATATAATAAGGGATTTAATAAATAATAGATAGTAGATAGTAAGTAGTAAGTAGTAACGATAGATTATAGGTAAGTAATATAATATTAAATAGAATAAGTGGAATACTAGAGAATCTAGAGTAATAGTATATAAATTATATATTAAAAGAACTAAGGAGCTAAAAGAGCGAACGAGAGCTATATATATATATATATATATATATATATATATATANTAATATACCCCTTTTTTACTATATATATCTATTAATTAATTAAATCTAGTAGTAATTCCTTTAAATTTAAAAGACTTATAAACTCCTTAAACTTTAATTTATCTAGTACCTTTATTAGTTTATCGGCGACTATAAAACCTATAGGGATATACTATAGTTTAACTATCTTAGATTCTACTAATTTATAAATATAGAAATAGTAGGATATAAATTACTTTATTTTTTAATATAATTCTAAGTTCTTAGAGATTAAAAGAGTACCTTAATAGTCTTTATAAAGATATATAGATTTAATGTCTTTTATATCTTAATTAATTTATAGTATTAACTTATATATTTAGGTAAGCTTAGTAATAGCTTTATAATACTATAAAATTCTAATTTTATTATACTTTAAGCGGTATAGGATTAGTACTTTAATTAATATAATATAGTACCTCTAGTAAAAAAGAATATATATCTAGAGGTTAAACGTTCTATAGCTTTATAATTACTTTAACTTATATTACTATATCCTTTAAGTATTATATCTTTAGTACTATATTATCTACCTCCGAATACTAGGGCTAGAGTAATTAAACTATTAAGATATCTTAGATAATATTTTACTTATACTAGGTATATCTTAAATAGATTATTAAGATAGTAAGATAATACTAATAGAGTAAAAGCTAGATTAGAATAAGTAATATAACTAGTATATATAATCGATCCTATTATAGATTAGTAGGCCTTAATATTATTAACTATAGCTTAAACCCCCTTTAGCTATAGAATTATTTAGTTCTACTAAGATAGGTTAATTAGAGTATTAACTAGCTTACTATTCTTTATTTTAAACTTCTTAAGGATCTTTTTAATATATATATCCTAGTATAAATATAACTTTCTAGTACTCCTATTTTAAATAATTTATACTCCTAGAAAATACTATACTAGTCTAAGGTTATTTATCTTAAAGTACTTTTATAAATTAACCTTTACTTAGATTAACTATTATCTAGCCTTTCCTATAATTAATATATTATTAATATAAGTATAAATAATAATACTTTACTCTTTATTAATATAAATATAATTATTAGTAGTTATTAGTATAAATCTAATCTCCTTAAGTACCTTATAAAGCTTCTCTTACTATAGTCTTAGTAATTATTTAAGGCTATAAAGTAATTTATTAAGCTTAATAATATAATCCTTAGAGAAGATCTTATTTCTATTCTTATTAACTTAATTAGGTAGTAGTACCCTATATACCTCCTTATTAATATCTCTATTAAGGAAGGCTCCTATAATATCTATTTATTTAATCTCTAGGTCTAAAATAGCTACTATAGCTAAGACTGTTTTCTATAAGGTTAATTTAACTACCCCTATAAAAGTCTAGAGATAGTTAATACTATATTCTTATTAAAAGCCTTTAATAACCTAATATACTTTATATTTAAGAATCTTTCTATTATAATCTCTTTTTATCTTAAATATATATCTACTAAGTAGGTATTAAGAGCTACTTAGGAGTTAACTCCTATAAAGGATTAACTAGGTCTTCTTATACTTAAGTTAATTATCCTCTATTATTTTAGCTATATACTAATAATAGGCTTCTTTTATAGTATACGCTTCTTATAGAGTCTATAAATCGTTAGATATAGTCTTAGTATCTTCTATAGCGCCTAGGAATAGGTATATAGCCTAAGTGTTATTAATTTTACTATCTTTAAATTCTTTAGCCTTTAATTAAATAAATAGAATTAAAGTATTAGTAGTTAGTAGTCTATAAGCTAATAGTTATATCTATAGGCGAGTATTTAGGTTAACTAGTAGATAAGTCTTATTTTTTAAGCCTTTTAGTCTTCCTTTTAACTTTAGTTCTAATAAACTTTCCTTTAGTAGAGGGATATTCTCTTTATTAGAATCTTTATCTTAGTTAAGTACGTTATTATTAGATCTATTAATAAATTCTTATACTCCTTTATTAAAATTATACTCTTTATTAAATACTATTAGAGGGAATATAATATAATAAGGATTAGTTAATAAATCTTATATTTTAGGCTTTTTAACTTCTTAAAGAGAATTAAAGTATATATTAACTCGATTATACGCTTCTTTATTTAGTCCTAAAATAAACCCTCCTTTATTAAATCTTATATCTAAAGATTATATAATTTATTTATAAGTATTAAGGGATAGAACTTAAATATACTAAATTCTTTAACCCTTATATCTAATAAGAATACCTTAATACGCTTAGGATTTAAGTTTCTTAGTTACTATACGATCGTTTACTAGGATATATATAAAGGTTTTATAACTAAGTACTCGAAAGTACGTACGTGCCCGTAGCTATCTACTCGAAACCGGGTTAAAACCGGTTCGAAACCGGTTTAAAACTAGTTTAAAGGTTTAACCTAGTTCTAGAACTCGAGTTAAAACTAAGAACTATTTATAAACTATATATAAACTACTTAAAACCTAAAGAATAGCTCTTAATTAGCTTCTTATTAGGTCTAGAACCCTAGAATTACTTTAGAAACTATTTAGAAACTATTTTAAAACTAAGTAATAGTTCTAAATCTATTTTTTATTAGGTTTAAAACTAAGAACTATATATAAACTATTTTAAACTTAAAGAATAGCTTTAAATCTACTTCTTATTAGGTTTAAAACCTTAGAACTACTCTATAAGCTATACTAGAGCTAATATTAGTAACTAAGTATTAGAGAGTTTATTAATAAAAATATATAAAAAGTATTTAAGAGAAATATTTTTAAAAAAAGACGTGATTTCTTTTT
The DNA here is from genome assembly GCA_900184765.1 of Hymenoscyphus fraxineus. Classification (NCBI taxonomy): domain Eukaryota; kingdom Fungi; phylum Ascomycota; class Leotiomycetes; order Helotiales; family Helotiaceae; genus Hymenoscyphus; species Hymenoscyphus fraxineus. The sequence goes on from LT855411.1 coordinate 1,737,394, forward strand.
TTAAGATTTCTCTTTATTTTATATAGTAATTAGCTCTAATTTTAGTACCTATATAGGTTTTAGACCTCGCGCTATAAGCCTATATACTCCCGAGGTTTAACCGAGCTAGCGGGTAGCGGGCGGCGTACTCCGTAGCCGTAGCCGGGACTAAGGCGACGCTAGGACCTAGTGCGGCGCCGGCGGCGCACGGACCACTCGATTATCCTACCTTTACGTACTCGACTACCCTCCCTCCCTTTAAAGTACTCGACTACCCTCCCTCCCTTCGAGTACTCGATACCCCTCCCTTCGAAGCGCTCGAATACCCTCGAATACCCTCCCTCCGAAGCGCTCGATCGACTACCCTCCCCTCGAAGTGTACGACAACGACTACTTATACGACTACCCGTATATAGTAGTAGTATAGTATAGAATATAGTAGTAGTATAGCTAGTATATAGTAGTAGTATAGCTAGTATATAATGGTAGTATAATATAGAATATAGTAGTAGTATAGCTAGTATATAGTAGTAGTATAGCTAGTATATAATAGTAGTATAGTATAGATTATAGTAGTAGTATAGCTAGTATATAGTAGTAGTATAGCTAGTANTTAGTATATAGTAGTAGTATATAGTAGTAGTATATAGTAGTAGTATATAGTAGTAGTATATAGTAGTAGTATATAGTAGTAGTATATAGTAGTATAGTAGTTGTAAACGGGCGTGTTTCGTAGGAGTAGTATAGGCACGAATATAATACGAATTCACGTGATTTTTATAAATTTTAAGCTAGATTCGAGTTGGTTTTAACCTAGTTTCGAGCCTAGTCGAACCTTTAAATCGCTTTAGAACCTTAAACTTTTTAAAGAGTTATAGATATTAAACAGGGTTAACCCCGGCTTAACCTCGGCACGGCTAGCCTGTCTAAACAGTCTCTAATTAGCTCCTAAGCGGCTCCTAGGGTTTAAGTCGGCTCTTAACTAGGTTTCTAATCGGTTCCTAAGTGATTCCTAAGCGGTTTCTAAGGTTTAAGTCGGTTTCGAGCTAGTTTCGAGCCGGCTTTAACTCGGTTTTAAGCAGATAGCGTCTTGGTAGTATAGTAGCTAATAGAGGGCTTATTATCCTGTCCTAGCGAAATAGTATTAAAATATACTTTATATAGAGTAGTACTATCTAGTATAGTATTAGCTAATTTATTAGTAATTTTAACTACTAACTTTAGAATCTTATCTTATAGCTTAGGATTAATATTTTAGTTAAGTATTATACTCCTTAATTATTTAATAATAGTACGAATTACTTATTTAACTATTCTATCTTACTTAGGTAAGCGAGGAGTAGTAATTTCTTTAATAATACTAAATTCTTTAGTATACTCCTTAATCTTATTAATAGTATATTCTCTACTATTATCTAAACGTTACTTCTTAATTTTAGTACTATATTAAGTACGAATTAAAGCTAGTAAAAGTGTTTAATATAATCCTAAGCTTTACTTTTCTTCTTTAATAAATATACCTATTAATATTATAATACCTTATTAATTATAAGAGTTTTATAGTTATAACTACTATATACTAGTAGGGATATTTTAAAGACGTTTATATATATTCGACTATAAACCTTCTTAACCTTAGAATTAGGGTTAATAAATTTAAGGTAATATCTTATAGGTTTCCTAGTCTTATAAGGGTTATATAGTAGTTCTCCTTAGATAGATAATAGTATTAGTCTAATTTCTATATCTTTAATAATTTTCTCTATAGCTTATATAGTATTAAGTCCTAAGTAAGCTATATAGTAATAATAAAGTTATAAATTAGCCTTTACCTTTTAAATAATAGTAGATATAAGAATAGCTACTATATTAATAGGGAGTTCCTCTAATATAAAGTTAGGTAGTAATTATAGTTCTATATATATTAGGAATATATTTAGTACTTTAATAAGATAATAGTTATTATTAAGTAGTACTTATACTTTATTAGAGTATTAATTTTATAGACGTCTACCGCTAATTATACTACTATATTAATTAAATATTTTATTAGAGAATAGGTTAATACTACTATTAGGAATCTAATAATAGTTATTTAAGTAATACTACTTTATAATACTAGTTTTTATTAACTTTTAGTTATAATTTAATAGTTCCTTTACCTATAATATTAACCTTTCTACTAATAACTTAAGTACTTCCTAGGAGTTTTACTTTTAGGTTTATAAACTTAGTTCGATTATAATAGATATAAGTATTAGTACTAGTATTATATAAGAACTTAGTACCTATCGAAATTTAAGCGGGGTTTAAGTAGTAGAATAATATTCTAGATAGTAAGCTAGTATAATTAAACTACTCTTTTATATCCTTATTATTTAAATTTCCCTTTATATCCTTTATTTAGTTATTACTCTCTTTATTACTTAGTTATTAGATTATCTATTTACGGCCTATCCTTTTCTTATAGGCGGCCTATTATATTAGGTTAGTTAAATAGTATATATCCTTTATAGCTCCCTTATATTTAGTCTTATAATACTTATAAAACGTTCTTTTATTCCTAGTATCTTTAGTTTCTTAGGCCTAGGTATCTTTACCTAAATATATAATAGCTATTATACTAATTATAGATTTTTAATAAACCTTATTAAAAATATCTTATTATAATTCTTTTATAGATAGTATATTAATATTTAGGTTTAATTCGGCCTAATAAGCTATTATTTATCTTATATTAACCTAGATTAGAAAGGCGTTCTTAAGACTACTAAAGAACGTAATATACTAGGTATAGTTATTAAGGAAGTAACCTAGGTAAGTAATCTAATAGTATAAATTATTAAACTTATTAATATACTTTATTAGATTATTATAAGACTTATATATATTAGTCTACTAATCGTTTATAAGGTTATATAATATAGTATCTTTACTACCTTAGTATCTAGAGGCTAAAACCTTCTAAGCTTCTTAAGTATTAGTATACTCTATTATTATATATAGAATATCTCTAATATAATTAGTCTAGATAGCTTAAATTACTAATATATTATTAATTTTATATTTAGTTTAAGTATCCCTTTTATTATTTATAAAGACTTTTATAAATATAGTAGGTTTTATCTTTAGAATAAAGGTTAGAACTATATAATCTAAATAAATAACCTCTTTAATATTTAGCTATTTTAAAAAATACTTTAATAAGGTTTTCTACTCTATATAATTAGACTCTCCTTTTAGTTTTACTTTATCTATAAATATAAATCCTATACTATTTCTAATAAGTAAAACAAATACTATATTAAAATATAAGATAAATAGTAGTAGTAAAGGGTTTAAGAGATTTAAATCTAAATCTAACTCTAATAAAGAAGGAGATATTAGTAGAGATCCTAGTAGTAAACTAGAAAGTAGTCTAGGTAGTAATCTAGGTAGTATACCTAGAATTTAATATAGTAAGATAAGTTTAGAGTTAGGCGAATTCCCTTCTTATTAAAGGGAATTATTACTAATTTTACTAGAGTTAAAGTTCGAATTATCTAAATCGGAATCTAGGAATAGGCTACTAAGGTTACCTAGGTTTAAATAATTAAGATATAACTTAACTACTTTATTAAGTATAAGCTATCTAGTAGTAAGATTATATTAGTAATTATCTAGTTTATAGTTATTTTTAGAATAAATAACTTTAAAGATTTAAAGGAGTTTTCCTTATAAATTAACTAAGGATATCTCTCTAGTATTTATATTCGCTTTTATACTTAACTTTATACTAGGCGGTTTAAGAGAGTAGATTTTAAGGTATATAATTAATAATATATATATAAAACTACTTAGATCTATTAGTACGTGTAACTAGGCTTATAACCTATTAAATAGAATAAATAGAATACTAGAGAATCTAGAGTAATAGTATATAAATTATATATTAAAAGAACTAAGGAGCTAAAAGAGCGAACAAGAGCTATATATTTATAGTACCTTCTAAAACCTAAACAAGACCTGTTCTACCTAGGTATATATAGTAGAAACACCTATTAGTATAAACCTAATAATATATAATATACTTTAAGTATTATTATAGTATAGTATATATATATATAGCTATAAGAAGATTAGTAGGAAGCTCTAGAGCGGTTCTTAGTAGTAAGCTCTTAAATAGTTTATATATATTTAAAGCGGTTTAATACTATAAACTACTCTAGAACTATAAACCTTTTAAAGAGTTATAGATATTAAAATAAGTTAATATAGTTTTAATATAATTTTAATCTAGTTTTAATATAGGTTTAATATAAGTTAGAAATAGTTTTAAAACTAAGAAACCGCTTATAAACTTTTACTAACCTAATCTAAAACTAATAAACCGCTTATAAACTATTTATAAACTATTTATAAACTATTTATAAACTATTTACAAACTATTTATAGTATAATTTAAATAGTTATTAACTCTAGTACTAACTCTAGCTTAATACCTTTAATTAAGTTCTAACTAGGTTTCTAAGTAGTATTAACTCGGTTTTAAAACTAGGTTTAACCTAGTTTTAAGCTAGGTTTAAAATAGGTTTAAACTAGTTTTAACTCGGTTTTAAGTAAATAGTATCTTAGTAGTATAGTAACCTAGTTTTAACCCTAGTTTTAACCCTAGTTAAACCTTTAAACTACTTTAGAACCTTAAACTTTTTAAAGAGTTATAGATATTAAACAGGGTTAACCCCGGCTTAACCCCGGCTTAACCCCGGCTCGACTAGCCTCGCTAAATAGTTCCTAAGCGGTTTCTAAGGTTAGTTTCGAGCTAGTTTTAAGCCGGTTTTAAGCCGGCTTTAACTCGGTTTTAACTCTGTTTTAACTCGGTTTTAACTCGGTTTTAACTCGGTTTTAAGTAGATAGCGCCTTAGTAGTATAGTAGTATTTAACTAATATATACTTTATTTTATTATAAAATATAAGATTATACTTTAGTTAAAATATACCTTTATTATTTATATATAAGTTAAATTTTATTTATTTATAAAATTCTAGTTCTTTAACTAAGAATATTATATATATAGATTCTTTTATTATTATATTTATTACTATAGATTTAGCCCCGATAATTAATTATACTACTATATTTTATAGCTTTGATTTTTATATAATAAGTTCTTTAACTAAGAAGAATATATAATTACTAGTTAATTTAGCTATACTAGTATTTCTAGTATAATCCGAGTTATAAAAGCTAGTTATATATTAGCTAGATTTATCTTTAATTAAGTATATAATACTATAATTAATTATTATTTTTAAATACTTTAGTATATAATTAACTATAATAAAGTATTCTTTTAAGAATTAAATATAACTTAAGATAATTTAATAGTAGTAAAAGCTATATCTAGTTATATATATATAAATATATAAAGTAAATAACTAATTATTACTTAAAATAGTCGAGTTTTAGTTATAGTTACTTATTATTTATTTAGTTTAAAACTAATCTTTAGGTCTATAAGCGTATATATATAGTTATATTATAATAACCTATACTTATTAAATACCTTACTAAATTATATAGTTCTTTTAGCTTAGTTTTAGTTAATCTTTAGTTCTAATTATATTAACTCCTAGGTAGGTCTTTATAGTTCCTTTATCTTTTAATTTAAAGTATTATTATAGCTTATATATTAGTAGATCTTATACTAGCTCTATAATAAGCGCTATAATAGCTAGGTTATTAACGTATATATATACGTATATATTATTCCTTTAGTTAATAAATATATTAATTAGTATTTAAAGCTTAAATACTAAGTAAATAAAAATAGTAATAAAGGTAGTAAACTAAATCCTAACTAATTATTTTAATCTATATAAAGCTTTTAATAACTCTAAATATATAATTTATATAAAAGTACTATACTACCAAGACGCTATCTACTTAAAACCGAGTTAAAACTAAGTGAAAGCTAGCTTAAAACCGGCTCGAAACTAGCTCGAAACTAACTCGAAACCGACTCGAACCTTAGGAACCGCTTAGGAACCGATTAGGAGCCGACTTAAACCCTAGGAACCGCTTAGGAGCTAATTAGAGACTGTTTAGCGAGGCTAGTCGAGCCGGGGTTGACCCGGGGTTAAGCCGGGGTTAACCCTGTTTAATATCTATAACTCTTTGAAAAGTTCAAGGTTCCGGAGCGGTTTAAAGGTTTAACTAGGGTCGAAACTAGGTCGAAACTAGGGTCGAAACTAGGTTAAAACCGACTCGAATCTAGCTTAATATTAATAAAAATCACGTGAATTCGCNAACTACTATACCACTACTATATACTACTACCATATACTACTACCATATGCTAGCCATATGTTCCATGCCATGCTACCATTATATGCTAGCCATACTACCACCATATACCAGCTATACCACTGCCATGTTCCATGCCATGCTACCACCATATGCCAGCCATATGTTCCATACCATGCCACCATTATATGCCAGCCATACTACTACCATATACCAGCTATGCCACTGCCATGTTCCATGCTATACCACCACCATATGCCAGCCATATGTTCCATGCTATGCCACTATCATATGCCAGCCATACTACCACCATATACCAGCCATGCCACCACCATATTCCATGCCATGCTACTATCATATGCCAGCCATGTGTACCAGCCATGTTCTATACCATGCTACCACCATATACTAGCCATACTACCACCATGTTCCATGCCATGCTACTATCATATGCTAGCTATACTACCACCATATGCCAGCTATGCTACTTCCATGTTCCATGCCATGCCACCACCATATGCTAGCCATATGTTCCATGCCATGCCACCATCATATACGGGTAGCCGTACAAGTGGTCGTCGTCGTACGCTTCGGAGGGAGGGTAGTCGATCGAGCGCTTCGAAGGTAGGGAGGGTGGTCGAGGGTATTCGAGCGCTTCGAAGGGAGGGGTATTCGAGGGTATTCGAGCGCTTCGAAGGCAGGGAGGGTAGTCGAGGGTATTCGAGCGCTTCGAAGGCAGGGAGGGTAGTCGAGGGTATTCGAGCGCTTCGAAGGGAGGGGTATTCGAGGGTATTCGAGCGCTTCGAAGGCAGGGAGGGTAGTCGAGGGTATTCGAGCGCTTCGAAGGGAGGGGTATTCGAGGGTATTCGAGCGCTTCGAAGGGAGGGGTATTCGAGGGTATTCGAGCGCTTCGACGGGAGGGGTGTCGAGGGTATTCGAGCGCTTTAAAGGGAGGGGTATCGAGTACTCGAAGGGAGGGAAGGTGGTCGAGTACGCAAAAGGGGAATAATCGGGTGGTCCGTGCGCCGGCGGCGCCTACGCTAGGTCCTAGCGTCGCCTTAGTCCCGGCTACGACTACGGACTACCCCGCCCGCTACCCGCTACCCGCTAGCTCGGCGAAACCTCGGGAGTATATAGGCTTATAGTATAAGGTCTAAAACCTATATAGGTACTAAAATTAGAGCTAATTACTATATAAAATAAAGAGAAATCCTTAAAAGAAAAAAAAACACGTCTTTTTTTAGAAAAAAAATCTTTTAAGTACTTTTTATATACTTTTATATACTTTTATTAATAAACGCTTTAGTATTTAGTTATTAATATAACTTCTAGTATAGCTTATAGAGCTATTCTAGGGTTTTAGACTTACTAATAAACAGATTTAGAGTTATTCTTTAGGTTTAAAATAGTTTATAAAAGGTTCTTTATTTTAAAGCTAATAATAAATAGATTTAAAACTATTCCTTAGATCTAAAGTAGTTTATAAAAAGCCTATAAATAGTTCTAAGGTTCTAGACCTAATAAGAAGCTAATTAAGAGCTATTCTTTATATTTAAAGTAGTTTATAAATAGTTTATAAAT
>LT855411.1:1751326-1791878 GCA_900184765.1 Hymenoscyphus fraxineus
TTTATAAATAGTTTATAAATGTTTTATAAGTAGTTCTTAGTTTTAAACCTATTAAAAAATAGTTTATAAATAGTTTATAAAATAATTCTAGGGTTCTAGACCTAATAAGAAACTAATTAAGAGCTATTCTTTAGGTTTTAAATAGTTAATAAATAGTTTATAAATAGTTTATAAATAGTTCTTAGTTTTAACTCGAGTTCTAGAACTAGGTTAAACCTTCGAACTAGTTTCGAACTAGTTTCGAACTAGTTTTAAACCGGTTTCGAGTAAATAGTCGTAGGTACGTACGTAATAACCCTAATCGCCTTTATAATAAATAATTAAATATCCCTTTATTTATATATTAAATATTTAAATATTTACTTATTTAGAATTTATTATAACTAATATATATTAGATATAAAGTTCTATTAAAATTAACTTATATTTAATTAAGAGTTAACTAGTATTTAACTTCTAATTAAACTCTAATTAAAATACTAACTAGAGTTTAATAAATACCTACTATAACTTATACTATTAATTTAGATTAAACTATATTTAATATCTACTTAGAATATATTTTAGCTTCAAGTATATTAGTTTAGTATTATATATATATTCGTATAATAAGTATATAAGGTATTAAGTATACGTTTAGTAGTTATTAGTTAGGTAATTAAGGTAAAAATATTCGATTAACTTACCTATAACTATAAGTATAGAACTAGCTATATATATAAGTATTCTTATCCTTCTAGCTAGGCGAGACCTTTATATTATCTACGATTATTTATATTAATAAGAATATTTATAAAGGATATAAATAGTTATATAGCGTTTAGTAGTAATTTAGTTAGGTAATTAAGTAGTAAGGTTAGAATATATATTTAACTTATCTAATAATTATAGGCGGCCTTAGCTATATATATATAGGTCTTCCTAGGTCGCGTTTAGCCGAAATATACGGTCGAACTACGCTTAGTAAACCTAAGACTCCGGTAGGTTTAGGCTAAGACTCCGATAACCTTAGGCTAAGGCTTTTAGTACTTATTTAGCTTTTAGCTAAGCCCTTAGCCTTCGCTAATCTCCTTAGCCCTTAGCTAGGCTCCTTAGTATATAGTTATTAATAGGATTAGATATAGGGTATATAATACTATTCTAATACGCCCCTTTAATAAATATACTACTTATAGAATAAAAAACTCCTATTATTATTCTAGGTAAAAAGGGTCCTTTTATTAATTTTAAGCGTATTTTATTAAGAGTACGCTTCCTTAATTTTATTACGTATTTATATAACTTATACTAAGTTAAAGGATATAATTCTAGAATTTAACCTTATTAAGTACTTTTATAAAGCTATTAGCTTTTTAGTCGGTAGTTTTTATATATATAAGGTCTATAATTCTATTAATTAATAGACTCCTTATATAATAGTATTTAACGTATATATACTTTATTTAGTTATAGAAAATATAGTTCTACCCTAGTTATAGTACCCCCTTACTATTTATATATAGGCCGAATTTTATTTATTTATAAAATCCTAGTTCTTTAACTAAGGACCCTATATAAATACCTTCTTTTAATATAATATTTATAGTAATATATTCGACTTTAGTAGTCGATTATACTATAACGCTTTATAGCTTTAATTTCTATATAATTAGTTCGCTAGTAAGGAAAAATATATATTTATTAGTTAATTTAGCTATATTAATATCTTTTATATAGTCTAAATTATAATATCTAGTTATATAGTAACTAGTCGCGTCTTTTAGTATATATATAATATAATAGTTTATTATTATTTTTAGGTATTATAGTATACGTTTTACTACTATAAAGTACTCTTTTAAAGGATTAGACGTGTATTATAATAGAGCTATTACTAAGAAAGCTATATCTAGTCTTAGATATATAAATATATATAGTAAATAGCTAATAATCGCTTAGAATAGTCTAGTTTTAGCTATAGTAGCCTTTAGTACGTTTAGAACTAGGCTAATATTCGGGTCTATTAGCGTATATATAGGATTATAGTTTAATAGACGATATTTATTAAGTACCTTATATATATAGGTTTTTTAGCTTAGTTATAGTTACGTATTAGTTCGTATAATATTAACTTTAAGGTATATCTATATAGCTCCTTTATCTTTTAATTTAAAGTACCTTTTTAAGTTTATTATTAGGTCTTTAATTAGGTTTAGTAAGAGTACTATAATTATAAGATTATTAATATATATATATATATATATATATATATATNACTAAACTAGATCCTAGCTAATTATTTTAAGCTATAAAGTACCTTAAGAAGTTCTAGGTATATAATTTTTATAAGAGTAGTTTTATTACGTTTTATTATATTTTTATATAACTTTTTAATATAGATATATAAGTGTTTATCTAATCCTTTAAATATAGCTATATTTAGCTAAGGTATATTAATATTACCTTATATAAATACTAAAATTATATTAATTATTTAGATAATAAGGTTATTAAGTAGTACTAGTATAAATAGTACTTTCTAGCTTATTTATTTAATAACCCTTATAAAGGAGTCTATATAGTTATATATATATAGTTATTTAAATCCTTTAGTAATAAAATATAATTTAAATTTAATAATATTATTTAATTCTTTTAGTTTATAAACCTATTATATTTTAATAGATTTAGTACTTTTACTAGTATCTTTTTTACTTATAGTAGTCTAGGTACTATTTATAGTAAGCGTATTTAGCTCGGCTTATATAAAGTAAATCTAATAGTTTTTATATAAATTTAAGTTAGAAATTACTTCTTTATATATTTTTAGTTCCTTAATTACTATATTAGTATTAAAATCACGTAATTTATACTATTCTATATTTACTCCTTTTACTTAGTTAAAGAACCTTTATTAGCTAGATATATATAAACTAGCTATATCTATATTAATATAATTAAGTACTTTATTTACTTCTTAAATACTATATTTTATTAGGTTATAAGCCCGGCTTACTACTATAAATAAGTAATTAAATTATACTTTTTTATTTATATCGAATATAGAATTTTAACTACTTATATATCTATTACTTTTTAAAAAACTATAATATTTAATATAGAGTAATACTATATATAACTATAAGTTCTTTAGTATAAAGGCTAATTTTAGTTATATTTATATAATTAAACCTAGCGTTTATAAACGTATATTATACTATATTACTCCTTTATATAAAGCTAATTCTTTTAAAGTAAATACTTTATAAAATATAAATATAGATATACTTAACGAATATATATAATCCGAGATATCTAACTACTTTATATAGTACTATCTAAGAGTACTATCTTCTATATATTTTAAAGATAATTCTATTTACTTTTTACCTACTTCTATTATATTAAAAGCTAAATATATTAACGTTAAAAACGCGGAATTAATCTATAGACTTAAGAATAAATTAGACTTTTTATAATAGAATAAGAATCTATATAGAACGCTTTATAGACGAGATATAGAATAATATATAACGCCTATACTTCTACTACTATAACCTACTTAATATATAATCTAGGAGTTTAAAAATAAGGCTATAATAGGGTTTATTATTAAAATACTCTCTATAGGGATTTATAATAGCTTTCTTACTTATTTTAGTAAGCCTTTACTAGCTCTCTAGGTCGTACTAGCGTACCTTAAAAAGAACTATAAGGAGGTTAGTAGCGAGTATTTATCTTACTTATATAATAAATACTATAATTTAACTCTTATAAAGTATATAAATATTATAAACTATTTATAATAACTCTAAGAGCTTAAGAACTAATTAATAAATATTTAACCTATTATTATCTATAAGCCTCTCTATATATAATAATTTATTAAAGGGCTTAGAATAATATATAGCCTCTAGCTTTTAAACTATTAATCTACCTATAATCTCTCCTTAGTAGATTTTAAAGATATAGTATAAAGTACTTCGGCGTACGCTTCTAGTACTTCTCTTACCGATTCCTTCTCGCTAAGTAGCCTTATTATAAATCGTTCTAGAATAATAATAAAACTAATAGATAATTCTAACTAGGTATATAAAATAAAGCGTTAAAGGTAGTATATATACTATAAAAGGACGTACTATAATATTACTATATATAAAATAAAGGACTCGAATAATAATAAGTATAAGGATAATTTAAGCCGAAAGTACTACTATAGAAATAATAAGAACTAAGGTACTACTAATACTATAATACCTAATAATAAAAGTATAGTTACTATAGCTATAATATATACTATCTAATTAGGGACCGAATAATTCGCTCTTATAAATAAAACCCTAGCCTCTAATTAGATTATAGACTCGGGTTACTTATAATATATTTATTTATTTATATCTTAGTTTATACTAGAATCTATATAACCTATTATATAATTAATTTAAGGCCTTAGAAGTATACTTATACTAAAAGTAATTAGAACTATACGAATTAATTATAAAGGAGATAAGGGATTATATATAGTATATCTTTAAAACGTTCTATTTATACCTAGTTATTAATTTAACTTAATATTCTTAAACTAATTATTTAGTATTAATTAATCTACTAAAATATCTTTTACTATAATACTTACTAAAATAACCTTCGAAAGTAGCTTAATTTTAGTAGTAAACTACTAAGGTCTATACTAGGTATAACTATAAGGTAATATATATACTTATACTACGTACTAGGTATTAAATAATAAATCTATAATAGATTAGTACTAAAAAATAGGCTATTTAAATACTACGAACTTAGAGAAACTATAGTATATAAGTACTAGAATAGACTTATATTTAGTACCCCCTTATACTACTTTATATAAGTTATATATAAAAGGTAAGTATACTAATAACTCTTATACTAGTATAATAAAACTAGGACGTTATAAGATAGATCTAATCTATATTAATATTACGAGTCCTTTATAAATCCTAGGACTATAAGAAGAATAATATATTATAGTTATTATAGAAAATAAAAACAAGACCTTCGAAGTAGTTTATATTTAAATAAAAGACTAGATACTACCTATACTATAATACTATAAACTATACTATAAGTATAGTAATTATATAATATCTCGAATATAATATAATCTAGTAGGTAAATAGAGTAGTAAGCTCTACTATAACTAGGCTAAAGAGTTAGGTATACATATAGAATATATAGTAACCGCCTTATAATAATAGAATAATATAGCTAAAAGGCTAGTTCGTACTATTATAAATAAGGCTTTACTAATATTATTAGATAGTATACTAAATAAATAGTATTAAACTAAAGCTATATAAATAGTAAATTACCTTTAAAATAGATTACCTATTATATTACTTAAAAACACCTTCTATAAGGTATAAACTAGTATAAAACCTAACCTAAAACACCTAGTACCTTTTAGAATAACCTACCTATTTTATAAAGGTTTATAATATAAAATAATAAAACTTAAAAGTAAAGCCGAGTAAGGGATTATAGTAGGCTATAAAAGAGACTATATATATTAAATCTTCTATAAAGGTCGAATTATTCGCTATATTAACGTTTAGTTTTTACCTATAATACCTACTTTACTTATACCTAGGAGTAATTTAAAAGAATTATAATAATTATACTCTAAGAACTCCCCCTAGAATACTAAATTTATAGTAGAAGCTATATTAATTAAGCGAGATACTATTAGTATATCTAAAAAGTTATATTCTAAAGTAACTACTAAGAACTCGAATAACCCTCTTAATAATAAAGAATCTAATAATAGTAATATTTCCTAACTACTATATAATTTATATAGTAATTATAAAACTCGAATATATAACTTCTCTTAATATAGGAGAGGAACTTTTAAAACTAATTAAAACTTCTAAGCTTTACTTTTAAATAAAAAGCTATAAGAACCTAAAGAACTATTAATATATATAGACGCTATATCTTTATTTAAATCGAGTAAATAGATAGAGGTAATAAAGGACAAATTCAACTCGCTTATTACTAATAATACTTAGGAGTTATTATAAATACTACTAAATCGAAAGGTTCTAGGAGAATAATAGGTATATAAAATAAAGCGAAACTTAGTAGATAGAATTATATAATATAAAGCTCGCTAGGTTATATAAGGTTTTACTTAATAATAAGGAATTAATTTTAATAAGACTTTCGCTTTAGTTATAAAGCCTATAATATATAAGGCTCTCTTTACTCTAGTAGCCTTCGAAGACCTTAAAATTAAATAAATAAATATAAAAACAGCCTTTTTATATAGTAAGGTTAATAAAGAGATATATATAAAATAACCTACTAGTTTTAAAATAAATAATAACTAGGTATATAAGCTAATTAAAGTACTATATAGACTAAAATAATCCCTTTAAATTTAGTACTAAACCCTTATAAATAAGTTATAAGAACTTAGATTTAAGGTACTTATTTTAGACGCTAGTATATTTAAAAATAACTAAACGTTCCTTATAATATATATAAATAATATACTACTAATTAGACTAGATAAAAAGTATATATCTATAATAAAAACTTCGCTAGTATAATACTTTAAAATAATAAATATAGGTCCTATATTATATTATCTAGGGATTCGAATAACTCGGGATTAGAAAAACCGAATTATTTATATAGATTAAAAGGTATATATTAAATAACTACTAGATTATTTTAGTATATAAAACTATAATCTATTAATTCTACTAATAGATCTAAATTATTAACCTATACTAGCCTCTTCTAGAGCGAACGTAATACTAGAAGTTATTACTAAATACTAGTAAAAGATTAATAGCGTTATATATATAATACTAGGAACTTATCTAGATATAATATATATAGTATTAGTACTTATATAGTTACTACTTCTACTAACTAATAATACTATACTACTAAGTACTATAAAAGTTATTCCGCTACCTAAAAGGAACCCTTAACCTTATACTTATATTTAAAAAAGAATATATAAAACTCTAAGGATATATAAATACTAGCTAGGTAAATAATAAAAATACTAGTTAATTAATATTAGAATACCTATTTAATCTAGGAAGTAGTACTATATCTTAGAGCTTAAAATAATAATAAACTATAGTATTATCTACTTATAAGGCCGAATTATTCGCTTAAATAATAGCTAGAAAAGAGGCTATTTAGTTACGTTAACTACTTATAGAACTATCTATTTAATAAAATAATAAACCTACTATTATATTCGCTAATAACTAGGGTATAATTATACTTTTAAAGAACCCTTACTATACTCCCTAGATAAAACACGTTAGTATATAGTACTACTAGTAGTAAGAATAGGTCGAATTAGGTATAATTACCTACTAATATATTTATATAAACTACTAGGTAGCCGACGGTCTTATAAAGGTACTCTCGCGCGAAGGGCTATATAAATTTAGGTATATACTAGGATTAAGAATCTAAGAATAACCTTATATTATAATTACTTTATAGTATAGATTAAGGGGGCTATTAAAATCACGTAATTTATACTATTCTATATTTACTCCTTTTACTTAATTAAAGAACCTTTATTAGCTAGATATATATAAACTAGCTATATCTATATTAATATAATTAAGTACTTTACTTACTTCTTAAATACTATATTTTATTAATTAGAAAGTTTCTTTAGTAAAACTTTAATACTAGTATTAGTTAGTTCTTTAAAGCTTAAATAAGCTAGTAATACTTAATAATATAAAGCTAGAGGTACTTATAGTTTATTAATTTTTAGTATATTTAGGTTTATATAATCTAGTAGGTTTTTATTTTATTTAAAGCTTTAAGTAAGTAATACTTAGATATATTATTTAGTAGTATATTATAGGTTATAGCTCTCTAGTTCTTTAGTACTATTATTTAGTACTAGCTCTTTAAGTACTAGCTCTTTTAGTACTAGCTCTTTTAGTTCCTTAGAACTATTATTTAAAGCTAGTTTATTTTTATTATTAAAGCTATTATTAGAACTTTTACTAAAGTTATTAGAAGATTTTATTTTATTCTTTTATATAAAAGTAAAAGTATTATATATTTTATATATATTTATATAACTAGTAATTTCTTATAAATAATCTTAGTCTTTAGATTCCTTTTTAAGTAGGTTAGTATAATCTTAGTTAATAGTATATTCCTTTTTATATATAAGGTTCTTTTTAATAATAGTATCTCTAGTACTAATAACTTACTTAAAGTTAAAGATATAAACTAAATAGTTATTAAATAATTCCTACTTAATAAGAATACTTTTATAAGACTTTTTAGCTAGCTTTCCTTTTAAGGTTTTAGTTCTAATTTCTTTAAGAATAAAGATATAGTATAAGAACTTTAAGGTATATATATATAATATATTTAGACTAATACTAAATATATTTTTATAAAATATTAATTTAATTAAACTATTATAAATATAGTTCTTTATATAAATAATAGAATATATAATATAAGACTATAAGAATAATAGAATAGATTATTTATTATATATTATAATAATATATTTTATTAAGTATTAATTTAGTTATTTTATAATTTTATTTTATTTAAATAAATAAAAGTTATTATAATTTATTATAATACTTTAGTTCTTAGTATAAATAATCTATTTATTAGACTTAAACTTTTTTATATTATTTAAGTATATTTTTTTAATACTTTTATTAAATTAGTTCTTTAATAAGTTATTAAGTTTTTTTAAGTTATTAAATATATTAGATTTATATTTAGTTATATATATATAAATAGTATATATTTTTTAATATATAAATATATTAATATATATTTTATTAAATAGTTATTTAATTTAAAATAGTTTTAATATATCTAAGTTAAAATAAGTAAAAGTATTAAAGTTATAGTTATTAAATAATATATAGTTTATAATCTTAGTTATTTTACTTTTATAATAAAAGCTATATTTATTTAGTATTTACTTACTATTAGAGTTTATATTAAAACCTTTAATCTTATTAATAGTCTTTAGAAGTACGTTTATATTAATATAGTTTAACTTTTAATATAATATATTAATATTAAACTTAGTATTTTTAGTAATATAAATTACTTTTTTAGGTTACTTATAATTAATATTTAAGTTAATATAATATATATTATATTCTTCGAACTAATTATATAGAAATTAAAGCTATAAAGCGTTATAGTATAATCGACTACTAAAGCCGAATATATTACTATAAATATTATATTAAAAGAAGGTATTTATATAGGGTCCTTAGTTAAAGAACTAGGATTTTATAAATAAATAAAATTCGGCCTATATATAGATAGTAAGGGGGTACTATAACTAGAGTATAACTCTATTTTTTATAACCGAATAAAATATATACGCGTTAAATACTACTATATAAGGAGTCTATTAATCGATAGAATTATAGACCTTATATATATAAAAACTACCGACTAAAAAGCTAATAGCTTTATAAAAGTATTTAATAAGGTTAAATTCTAGAATTTTATCCTTTAACTTAATATAAGTTATATAAATATATAAAAAATTAAAGAAGCGTACTCTTAATAAAACACGCTTAAAAATTAATAAAAGAACCCTTTTTACCTAGGATAACTATAGGAGTTTTTTATTCTATAAGTAGTATACTTATTAAGGGGGCGTGTTAGAATAGATCACGTGCCCTATACCTAATCCTATTAATAACTATATACTAAGGAGCTTTACTAAGGGCTAAGGGGCTTAGCCGGAGGCTAAGGAGATTACCGAAGGCTAAGGGCTTAGCTAAAAGCTAAATAAGTACTAAAAGTCTTAGCCTAAGGTTACTAGAGTCTTAGTTTAAACCTACTAGAGTCTTAGGTTTACTAAGCGTATTTTAACTACGTATTTCGGCCGAACGCGATATAGAAAGACCTATATATATATAGCTAGTACTACTTATAGTTATTAAAGGAGGTGTTTTATATATTAAGGGTAACTAAGTAAGCTTACGTATATATATATACCGTTTAATCTATTCGATTACTTGTCTATAATAATAATAATAAATCTACTAATTATTATTATACGCTTATAAAGTGGTTTCTTATTTAAAGGCTAGTTCTTTTATTACTCTTATTAAAAGATTTAATATAATAATCTAGTAAAATGTTACTTCTACTACTATAAACGGGCTTAGGTATAGTAAACCCTTAATAAGGCCCTAGAGGGGTAAATCTATAATATAGTATATAATTACTACTAATTAGACAGGTAGTTTAGGGTTAATTATTACTAGAGGATCGATTATAAGTAGAGGAATATAACCTTAGGATAAATCTATTAAGATAAGAGTCTTAGGTAAAGATTATAGTATTAGCGAGTAGCTAGGGTAGAGTAAGTAGTACTAGGGTAGGACCGGTCTAAGTATAGGGACTAGGCGGAACTTAGGTAGTAGATAATAATAACGAAGGTAAGCTATTAGACAAGTAAAGGCTACTTCTACTATAATTCTAAGGCGTTAACTATAAGTATATAGTTAATATTATACTAGAGAAATTCGACCTAATTAATATATATAAATTAACCTTTATAGTANCAAGAGAGATTATAATATAGTATTTAATAATAGAAAGATAAAGAGTATTAAGGTTAAAAGTAAATTAAAGGATTATAGAAGTATATTTACGATTTAGAGTAAAGGTTTTAAGTAATATATATCGATTATTAACGTCTTTTTTAAGGATAAATATCTACTATTAAATCGAGTATATATAATATTCTATAATAAGGTTTTAAGGCTAGTAAAGATATATAATTAGTCGAAAGGAATCCTACTAATAGTAATCTAATTCTATAAAGAATAAAAGTTTTAAAATAACCTATATAACTATAATAAGTAGGTTTTTCTAAAAAGATAGATCTTATAATACTATTATTCTTTCCTAAAGTTAGCGAGCTAGTATAGTAGTAGAATAGGTATAGGTAAATAAAGTAGAAGAGTTAAGAAGTAAGGATATTATAAAAAACTAAATAATATTATATAACTTTATTAAAACTTTAATAATTTTACTTATACCGCGGCTTAGTATAAACGCTATTATATATATATATTATATAGTAGGAATTATAGTATAAAGGAATATAAGGTTAATAATTCAAATACTAGTAGTAGGTTCTTAAACTTTAAAAGAAAGGAAAAGGTAATAAATAAGCTTAAAACTAAATAAAGGTTTAGTATAAGAGAGGGGGTATCTAATATATAATTAGATAAATTACTCGAAATATTTATATAAAGTTACCCTTACTATCCTATACCTATACGTTCTAATATAGTTCCTTTATTTTAATATTATAATAGATTAGCTAAACTATTATCTAACTTACTATTACCTTTTAGGATTAATATATAGAAGGAGTTATTAGCTTAATATCTAAGGCCTCTAAGGTTTTATATTTTATTAATACTTCGATTTAGTATACTTATAAGATATAAAGGAGATAAGAAACAACTAATATCTCTAAATTATAGATTAGTAAGTCTCGATTAAAGAGTAATAAAAGAAGGTATTTAAAAGGATCTTAGATTATAGCGAATTTTAAAGGTTTAACTTCTACTACCTAAAAGGTTTATATCCTTACTATTTAGATTAGTACTAAAAGAAAATAGTATACTTCAAAGAATCTATAATCTATTATTCTTAGCTATAGATTTAGTAAATAATAGGATTAACGTAGAAGTAGCGTACTTAAAGTACTTATTAATACGCTAAATTATTATAATAATTCTATATAAAGGCCGGGGAGCTCTAATTATAAAGCGTAATATAATAGACGCTTTTAGGAATATACTACTCGTATATAAGATTTAATAAATATTTAGATTTAAATAGAATAACTAATTTTACTATAAAAACTATTTAATATTTAAACTTTATACTTCTTCTTTTATTTTGGATATAATCTATTATCTAGATAACTTTATAGTAATACTTTAACTAGGGTTATTATAAGAATAAATAATTAAATTCAAGGACAATTATAATAGATTTATAATAGTACTCGGTATACTTTAAAAGAAGTAAAAGAATATAAAAGGTATATAAGTAAAAGTCCTAGGATATATAATTAATATAATAAAGTTTATACTAAGTATCCTATAAGATAAGGTAGTAAAGGCCCTACGATTAACTATAAAAGTACTAGTAGGTAACTTACTCTTACTATATAACGCGAGAAAGTTAGCTAGGTTTCTTACCTATTATACTCTAGTAATTTAGCTTAGCTAAGTATTTTATAGAAACCTTTAGAGCTACGTAGCTTCTTTTCTACTAATAGTAATAAAGTACTAGGCTAAGCGAATACTATCCGAAGCTTATTAGAATATCAAGTAGTAGTATAAGGCGGTATAAGACTTTAATAGTATTACTTTCTTTATAAAAGATAGGGTAGAAGTATAATTGTTTATAAATACTTTAATTTAAGGAATAGAAGGTTTCTATTTAAATAAACTAGTAGATTAAAGAGATTAAACTTTAAAGATCTAATAATATATAGTATTTATAAAGTTAATAAATTACGAAAGAAGTAATAATATATTTAATATAAATATTACTAAAATAGAAGTAATTAAAGAAGCGTTTAAATAGTAGGCTTAATCCTAGTTAACTAAAAGAGTCTATATTTATACGAATAATACTATAGTATTTGTAGGTTTTAATAAATAATTACTAAAAAGCCTAGTAAATACGTTATTACGTTAAATACTCTTTATAGTAGTAAAGTATAATATTAAGATTATAGTATACTAGCTCCTAGGAGTAGAAAATATATTAGCTAACGTACTTTTAAGATTTAATAGAGTTTTAATTACTAACGTTTACCTTTAGTTATTAAGTATAATTATATAAAACTACCTTTATAATAGCGAAGTATAATCCCTTTAGTTCTCTTAAATTTCGTAGTAAAATATATATAGTATAGATTAGTACTAGGGACTCGAAAGGTCTATAAATCGGGTTAAAGGGTATACGAATTCTTCTATAAAAGTAATAGAGTATAGCTATACCTAGTATAAGTTATTCTACTAGTAAATTATCTAGTACTTTATATAATAGGAGGTTTAGGTAGGTTCGAGGATAAGTTAAAAGGTAATAGTCTATAATAATAGATATTATATATTTGTTTAGTTTATATTAATAGAATACTAGATCTAAAGGTATTTAAGAATAAGATAATTAAGCGTATAGTAGTAGGAGTAAAACGTATAAATATTAAAGATAAGAAGCGCTAGGTAGAACTAATAACCTATAATATCCTTAAAGTAATTATAGTAGAATAATAAGATAAGAAGGCTTAAAGAAGTAGTAAGAAAGTAATATAAAACAATCTTAATTTTATAGTGTTTTTAAAGCTAGTATATAAAGGATTCTTTTATTTAGGAGAGCTTATATATATAGTAGAGGATTTTAAGAATAAGGAGAAGTTCGAAAGAGAGAGGGTAATAAGATCTAATATTACTTTTACGAAAGACGACTCCTTTATATTAATACGACTAAAGATAAGTAAAACGGACTATTCGAATAATAGAGTAGATATTATAGTAGTAGCGAAGAACGATTTAACTTACGCTATAAAAGCCTTAAGATAACTATTCGTACTTAATAAACAAGCCTATAATATACTACTATTCTAAAGATCGAGCTAGGGTTTAAATACGCCTTTTATAAAACTTATAATAGTAGACGAATTAAGGAGGAGACTAAAAGTACTTAAATACTTGAATTAGTATAAATTTAGTAGTTATAGTTATTATCGAAGAGCTATAATATAAGTAAATAAGAATAGAATACTATATAAGTAAATATAACGTCTAGGAAGGTAGACTTTAAATACTTATTTAGGATATATTAACGTATTAATCGAGGACAAATTTATATTAAGTAGGAGGTTCCTTACTAGTATAATACTATTAATTCTATAATAAGCAGTTAATAATAATATAAATTANTCTACTACTATAAACTCGTACTATAAACTTATATATAAATATAACTTCTACTACTATAAGCTATAACCTAATCTCTATATATAAATTATATATATTATTTAGGTATAGCCTTCGTCTAGTAGCCTAGGCTCTACTTACTAGGGTAAAAATAGCCTTATAAGTGCCCTAGGGGCTATTTAACCTAAATAATATATCCTATAACTCCTACGTAAACCCGAGTATAAGTAAAGGAGGTGTTTTACGTATTAAGGGTAACTAAGTAAGCTTACGTATATATATATACCGTTTAATCTATTTAATTACTTGTTTATAATAATAATAATAAATCTACTAATTATTATTATACGCTTATAAAGTGGTTTCTTATTTACCCTCTACTATCCCTAAGCTAGCTACTAGAATTAAGTAGTAAGATAGGCCTAAATAGAGCGCTTAGTAGCCTAGGCTCTACTTGCTAGGGTAAAAATAGCCTTACAAGTGCCCTAGGGGCTGTTTAACCTAAATTATATATCCTATAACTCCTACGTAAACCCGAGTATAAGTAAATAAGTTAAATATAATATTCTAACCTAACTACTTAATTATCTAACTAAATAACTACTAAACGCTATAATACTATTTATATCCTTTATAAATATCCCTTCTATAATAATTTCCGTCGCTTAGTAGTTCTAGCTTAATATATATTATAATCTTAATATTATAGTCGGGGTATCTAAGGGTAAAATAGGCCTTAGTTAAAGGTAGAACTATTTATAGTAATTTAAGTAGTAATATATTACGTAATTAGTTATATAATAGTATATTATAATCTCTTAATAATTTAGAATCGGAAGTCGTATTATTTTAATTAAATAACTATAAGTAACCGGGCTTATAACCTATTAATAAGAATATTTATAAAGGATATAACTAGTCGTATAGCGTTTAGTAGTTATTTAGTTAGGTAATTAAGTAGTAAGATTAGAATATATATTTAACTTATTTAATAACTATAGGCGGCCTTAGCTATATATATATAGGTCTTCCTAGGTCGCGTTCGGCCGAAATATATAGTTAAACTACGCTTAGTAAACCTAAGACTCTAGTAGGTTTAAGCTAAGACTCTAGTAGGTTTAGGCTAAGACTCTAGTAACCTTAGGCTAAGGCTTTTAGTACTTATTTAGCTTTTAGCTAAGCCCTTAGCCTTTAGTAATCTCCTTAGCCTTCGGCTAAGCCCTCCTTAGCCCTCGGCTAGGCTTCTTAGTATATATTTATTAATAGGATTAGGTATAGGGCACGTAATACTATTCTAATAGTTTATATATAAACCCTCCTTCTTTATATAAGTATATATATATATATAAAACTAACCGGTATCCCTTTATATAAACGATATATACTACCTTATATCTATTAATATAGTATTATATACCGCGTCTATTAATATAAGTAGTATATAGCGCGTCTATAAATATATACGCGTACTAGTTAAGTTTATTTTAGTATAGGTTTTTAGTATAACTATTAGTAAAACTAAGACTTTACTACCTAGTATTTTAGTAAGGTTTAGTAGTTATATATAGCCGATAACTACTAGTATACGTATAGTTATTATTAGGATCTTATACTTAGTATATAATACTAACTTTTTAATATACCCTCTTAATAAGTATATACTATAAGATTAGATATTTAAGTAAAAAGTCCTATATAATAATAGGTAAAAAACCGTCTTTTTAAGTATAACTTATTAGAAGTATAAATCTTTAGTTTTAGTACGTATCTATATAACTAATCCCTAGCTAGGAAATAAACTCTTAGAATTTAGTTTTATTAAATACTTTTATAAAGCTATTTACTTTTTACTCTTTAGTCTTTATATATATAAGGTCTATAATACCGTTTATTAATAGGCTCCTTATATAGTAGTATTAAAAATAGAACCTAGAATAGTATAAGTAAAAAGGACGCTAGTAAAGACGCTAAATCTATTAAAATATAATAGATTTATAAACTAAAAGAACTAAGTAGTATTATTAAATCTAAATCGCGATTTATTACTAAAGGATTTAAATAACTATATAAACTACTTTATAAGGATTATAAAGTAAATAAGTTAGAAAGTATTATTTATACTAGTACTATATATATACCCGCGGCTATTTACTCGAAATCGGTTTAAAACTAGTTTAAAGGGTTAACTTAGTTCTAAAACCGAGTTAATAATAAAGTTAAAACTAAGAAATACTTATAAACTACTTATAAACTAGATTAAACCTAAAGAATAGCTCTATAACCTATACTATAACTTATATTAGTAACTAAAGCTATATAAAAGTATTAAAAAGAAAAATAAATTCTAAAAAAAATATAATCTTTTTTCTTTTATAGATTTCTCTTTATTTTATATAGTAATTAGCTCTAATTTTAGTACCTATATAGTTCTTAGACCTCGCGCGATAAGCCTATATACTCCCGAGGTTTAGCCGAACTAGCGGGTAGCGGGTAAGGTACTCTATAGCTATAGCTAGGACTAAGGCGACGCTAGGAGCTAGCGCGGGCGCTATTAGCGTACGAACTACCTAATTATTCTACCTTTATATACTCGATTACTCTCCCTTTCTTCGAAGCCCTCGAATACCCTCGAATACTCTTTCTTTAAAGTGTATAATAATAACTACTTATATAACTACCCGGATATAGTAGTAGTATAGCTAGTATATAGTAGTAGTATAGTTTAGAATATAGTAGTAGTATAACTAGTATATAAGTAGTAGTAGTATAGTATAGAGTATAGTTATATAAGAGCGTGTTTTATAAAAGTAATATAAGTACGAATATAATACGAATTAATATAAAATTTATTAATTTTAAGCTATATTTAAGTTAGCTTTACCTAGAGTAAACCTAGTACTAAATAAGCTTAACCTAGCTTAACCTAGGTTAATTCTTATTTAGTATAAAATATAACGTAGATTCTTAAACCTAAAGTAATACTACTTAATCTAAGTTAATTTAAGTTAATCTAAGTTAATCTAAGTTAATCTAAGTTAATCTAAGTTAATCTAAGTTAATCTAAGTTAATCTAAGTTAATCTAAGTTAATCTAGCTTAATAATACTCTAATATCTCTTAATTCTACTCTTAACCTAGTAATAAGATTTAGTTAACTCCTTATTACTTAAGAGTAAACCTTAGTTAAATAGCTAGTAGTTTAATAACTACTATACGTATATCTAAATAATAAGGGTTTATATATAAATAATTATAGATAATACTAAGGTCTTACCTAGCTAGAAAGATAAGAATACTTATATATATAGCTAGTTCTATACTTATAGTTATAGGTAAGTTAATCGAATATTTTTATTTAATTACCTAACTAATAACTACTAAACGTATACTTAATACCTTATATACTTATTAGACGAACATCTATATTAATATTAAACTAATAGTTTTAAGCTAGTTTTAACCCTAGCTCGAACCTTTAAACCGCTCTAGAACCTTAAATCTTTTAAAGAGTTATAAATATTAAATAGCGTTAACCTTAGCTTAACTATAGCTTAAACCTAGCTTAACTAGCCTTACTAAATAGTCTTTAATCGGTTTCTAATTAGTTTCTAAGGTTTAAGTTAGTTTTAAGCTAGTTTCGAGCTAGTTTTAAGCCGGCTTTAACTCGGTTTTAACTCGGTTTTAACTCGGTCTTAGGTAGATAATATCTTAGTAATATAGTAAAAATAGCTATAACTTACTACTTATTCCCTTAATAGTATATATATATAAGTAAATCTTTAAGGTTAGAATTTCCTATTTAAGTAGTTAAACTAATTAGAATTTCGCCTAGGCGAGCTATAGAGCTTAGTTTAACTTATCTAATACTAATTAAGTAATTATACTAAGACTTAAAAGTAATAGTAGTAGTAGTAGTAGTATTTTTATACTAGGTAGATTACTAGCGAAAGCCGGGTCTCTAATAACCCCCCGAAGAATATAAGAGCGTACTAAGCTACGGATTTATATATAAAATAATATCTAATTATAGTTACCGGAAAAAGTATTATATATACGAGGCTATAACCTTATAGCCTATTAAGTATAACTCTTTTATACTTATTAGAATAAGTACTAGAAGGTTAATTAGGGTTTCCCTAGAAAGAGTATTCTTTTTATAAGAGTATTAGTTATTCTACTAGATCCTATATAGCTATATAATAGTATTTAAGTTAATACTTAATAAACTTAATAAAAGAAATGTTTTTATATTTTATATATAAAGTCTCTAATATTTAAAAGAAAGAAAAGATATCTCTTAGTTTTCTAAAGAAAAGATATCTTCTAATAATAGAAAAGTTATTAGTATAAGTACCTCGTATAAAAGTACTACTTATCTCTAGTAAGAATAGACTTTAAAGTAGAACTCTACTAAGTATTATTTTAAAGAACTTAGTAAATTCCTTAGAGACTACTATAAGGTACGAGATATAGTCTAGGCTCTTTATCTTATAAAGGGAGGGTAAGGGTTAAGTAGCTACTAAGTATATTAGTAGGTTATTTTAAAGTAGTAAACTAGGTAGTCCGAGGTCTTTTTATATTTATAGAAATAGAGAATATTAGTATTATAGTTAAATTTCCTATAGTACTAGGTAAAATCCTTATAGTATAATCTAATAATAAGTATATAGTAGAAGTAGTTTATTCTTATACTATACTAAGAGCTTAGGTAAGTAGTAGTTCTATTACTTTACTCTTATCTTTTACTATAGCTCTTTATAAATTAAGTAAATACTACTAATAGTTAGTAAGCTAGTAAGTCTAGTATTCTATATCTATTTAGTACCTTTATTTACTAGTTTATTTACCGCCTTATTACCTTCTATATTTATATAATATTAGAATAGTATTATATACCCTATACCTAATTCTATTAATAACTATATATTAATCGAAAGCTTAACCGAGGGCTAAGGAGCTTAGCCGAGGGCTAAGGAGCTAGGCTAAGGGCTAAGGGCTTAGCTAAAAGCTAAATAAGTACCGAAAGCCTTAGCTAGAGTCTTAGGTTTACCGAGCGCGTTCGAACTATTATATTTACTAAACGTAAGTCTAGGAAGACCTATATATATATAGCTAGGCTACCTATAGTTATTAGATAAGTTAAATATAATATTCTAACCTTATTACTTATGTCGCGATATATGCGTTCTAGCTAAGGAGGGGTTATTACGTAGTACTGTCTAAGACAGTCTATAATACTACTATATATTAGCTAGCCATCTATACTACACTCTTTTAGAACCCTATACGAATATATAAGATTATATTTAGTGTCCGGGCTTAAGAAGCTAAACTAATACTGATTAGTAATTATAGATTAACCTACCTAATTCTTTATATAACCCTTAAAGTAATCTTCTTCTCTCTAGTTCTTATACTAACTTAAGACACCTCTACAACTATAATAAACGGACTATAATATCTACCTACAATAAAACTAAAGCTAATAACTCTCTTAATCCTAATATTAAAGGGAAAGGGATAGCGGCTCCTACTTCTAACGAACTTAAAGTATTTGTTAAAAAGAAGATCGAGGATTATACGAACGGAAAAGAAGAAGGTTTAATACTATTTAATATCTTTTAAACAGACTTCGAAGGATAGTTAAGATTATAGTAGATCTCGATATTAAGAACGTTAGTAGTAAAGAATATAAGAGAAATACTCTAAAAGAAAGAAGTAAATATTAAAATAAGAGACTACGACAAAAAGCTTAAACCTACGAATTATACGTTATTCGAACTATAAAAGAAGGACGTAATAGTACTATAGGCCGAGGAGGATTTGTTAGCGATATAGAATAGTAGAGTAAGGGCTAAGGTATTTCGAGAGTATTATAAAATAATAATATCTTTATTAAAAAGGAGTTCGAGGAGGAGTTTAAGAAGGAGTTCGCGTAGTAGATTATAAACGAGTTAAAAGAGTTAAAAGAGTTAAAAGAGCTTAGAGGGTATATTCTCTTTAACAAGAGATAATATATCTAAAGGCCTTAAAGATAAAATTACGTAGGTACTATTAAAACCGAATAAATAATTAAAATAACCTAAAGAAGTACTACTTCTACCTTTAATAATACTAACTCTAGTATAGATAGTATAATAAATTATATAACTAATTATACTACTACTAGTCGTACTAGTTATATAACTACTACCTTTACTAAACCTAGTACTACTATACCTAGTATAAAACCTAGTACTACTACCTTTTACTCTATATATAGTACTAAAACCGGCTTCGAATATACTATTATCTATTAGGACCCTAAGTTTTTTAGTATCTATACTAGATAAATATTAGTACTAGTACTAATAATATAGTAATTGTACTTTATATCTAATTAGATAATATAGTTAATAATTATATACGAATAGGTAGTATACTAGATAAAACAAATAAAATAACCTAACTTTATAGCGAAACAACCTAATCTTTTAGTAATACTAGCGTCTTATACTACTAGCTACTAATACTATTACTCTAATACTAGTCCCTAAGAAGATTAATAAGCTGTTTTAGAGCACTTATACCTTAGAGTTTAGGAGAGAAATAACCGTATTAAGGAAGTACTACTATAATAATACAAATAAGTTTAGTAGTACCGGAGATAACTTTTTAATTAAACTTTGTACCTTCTATAATAATACTACGAGTTATAAAATACTAATTAATAAGTAATTAATTACCCTACTAATTATACTTAAAGGACAAGCTACTAGTTTCTATAAAACTTATATTCGAACTCTCCTAGTTAAACCCTTAATCTAAGAGGCTTATATTATAATCTAATAGCAATTTAAAGGTTTCTAATATTAAATATACTCCCTAGTAGAATAGAACTCGCTTAGTCTTAATAAGATAAAGGAGTAAAACCTAGATAAGACGTACTCCTAGTATTTCGATATTATATTAAATAAGATAGAGGAGATTCGATACCGACTAACTCCTAGTCTTTAAAACGATAATATATTCTATAATTAATTAATACTAGTATACCGTAGAACGTTAGCCTGCCTAAATGCCTATACGTCTCTAACTCGTAAAGTACTAGATTTAATTAACGGTATAAAGACCTCCCTAGTAGTTTAGGAAAGTATTAACAAAGTAGGGCCTAAGGTACTACTATAAGCGATAACACCTTAATACTCTACAGTCTATAACACCTCTTTGTACGACGAATACGATATAGCGTTAATAATAGAGATAGATATATATTTTATAGATCGAAGATTCTATAGAAGACTACCTATAGGCGGTAGCGGACGTTGTCTACTTAGTTTAGGCGGTTTCCGGTCGAATTATAAGAAGAAATGTTTTATATATAGAAAAGAGGATTATTAGTCTAATTAACACCTATATAAAGAAAGAAAGAAATCTTATAAGGAGTTTTAGAATAAGAAAAGAGCTAATTCTAATAGATAAAATAAATATAAGACTTTATAAAAGTTTACTAAATATCTAATAGAATATAAAGGTATTAATCCTAAACCTATAGTCGAAGCTACTACTAATATATAATAGGATAAAGACCTAGGAATAAGATAGATTTATATTAATAGAGATAAAGAGAAAGATAATAAGGAGATCTTTATAAATAGTACTACTTAGATAGCTTATAGTAATAAACTAGATAAAGATTCTACTAGGAGTATTATATATAACTTAGAAAATCGAGTATACTTATATACTATTCTTATAGAACTAGATAATAGTAAACCTTTAGATATATTCCTTACTCTATTTAAAAGTTAAAATAGATATAGGCCGGTATACTACTAGGGAATTATTATTAATACTAGCGTATTAGCTATATCTACTATAGGATTTAGATAGTATATAGTATATAATAAACTTTATAATACTTAACTTAATATATTTATAAAAGGACGAGTTAATATTAAGTTTAGTAATAGACTAGGATTATATAATATTAGTTTAATCTTTCTTAATACTCTAATTAGTATAATCTAGTTTTACGTACTTAAAGGAGATACCCCGTTCCTATACTACCTCGCGAATATAAATAAGATATAAGTAAAATTTAATAATCTAGAAAATATACTTATTAGCGAGTTAGGAAAGAAAGTACCTATTATACGTTGCTAGGGTTACCTATTCTTCTATTAGAACTATAATAAATAACTAGACGTAACTACGTACCTTTATAAATCAATAGTAATTAATAGAATACTAATAGAAGTAGATATCCGCTAGTTATACTATCGATTCGGCCACCTATTAATATAATAGTTGGCTAGGATACTTAGATAAGTAGGATATAAAGTAGACTTTAAGTTCTTAACCTTCTTAAAAAAGTTTTACTACTATTACTAGTTATATAGCAAGTCTCCTAGGAGATTCAAGTTTACTATCTATAATAACTCGGAGTTTAACTTTAATATTTATATTAATATATATTAGATTAATAACTAGAAGGTTCTATATTATATAGATAAATTAACTAGATTTTAGGTAGCTAGATTTATAGACAACTTAAAGGTAAAGATAGCTTAAAGGTTATTCTAAGAAATATAGGTAAATATATACCTTAGTCTACTAGACTTTCTAACCTATAATTAAGGAACTAACTTTATTAGAAAGGAGTTTTAATTATATACTAAAATAATAGGTACTAAAACGATTATTATACCTACTAAAGCTTATTACTTAATTAGTAAGGTTAAACGTTACTATAAACTATTAAGAAGGGCGTATAATATTATTAAGGNCGAAGTATTATAAATAGCGGTTAAAGCTATAAACGACTTAGTAGGACTAGATAGTATTATACTAACTTTACTAGTATTCGGAGCCTATTTATAAATAACCGAAGAAGAACCTCCTATAGTAGAATACTCTTAATAAGCTACTACTATACTTAAGGTAATAAAAGAGCTCTAAAACCTATAGTCTAAAAGATAAATTTAAGACGTGTTAAGAACTAGGAATAGACCTTTAACTACTTACTTAAAATTACTTAATACTAGCGATTTAGTAATTATATAGAGAGTTACAAATTATAAAGGAAAGTAAGAAGGACTATTCGAGTTAATAAGGATATAAGGAGAAGATATTATAATTAAAGAACGTAGAGAGTAAAAGACGTTCTAATCTACTTTAGTATAACCTTATTATAAAGATAATAAGGATACTAAAACACCTAAAGAAAGTAATAGAGAAGATAGGGCTAATAATTATTAAGATACTATAGCAGCTCTACTACCTATTAATAAAAGTTAACTATAAATACTTAACTATAAACCTTAAATTCTTAGAACTTAATACTAAGAAGTACCTAGAGTACCTACTATACTAGTACAAAGTATACTTCTACTATAAGACCCTTAACTACTACTAAGATAAGGACAAAGACCTATGTTTAGACCCGAACCTAATCTAAACGCTCTATTAAAGAGACGTAGACGTCCTCTAAAGGAGAGGATCTATATACTAGTATTCTACGTAAAAGTTAACTCTAAAGGATAGATACTCGATATAGATATAGTTTACTACTAGTAGGACAATAGTAAATATACTAAGATCTTTTAAATTAACCTACTAGATAAAGAGAATATATACCTAGCCTTTAAACTAGAACAACTTAATAAGATAATAAAAGCTACTAATAACAAGAAGATTAAAAGACTTACTAGAAGGAGAGTAATTAATATTATTAATAAGGATAACGTACTACCTAGCGTACGTATATTTAACTTTAAGTTTATTCGAGATATTCGGAATAAAGGTATACCTAAGAAGTATACAAAGTCGAGACTAGTTATTTAAGCGTAGGGCGACTAAGAGAAATCCCTTATACTTATAGAATCTCCTACGATATAAAGGGTTAGTTAACGGCTTATACTTATAATTATAACCCTAGATAGCTTTAAGGAGTCTAATTTATATCTTTGTAATATAACCTAGGTATATACCTAATCTCTTACTAATTTAAACTAGCGTTTTTATACTAGACTACTAAGGAATCTATCTTAACCTAAGTAGTAAGGTAAGATATTACTTATATATAAACCTTAGTATAGTATACTAGAAGCTAGAAACTATTAGTATAAAACGTACTTATAATTCTATATTAATTAACTTAAATACTAGACCTTATTATATAATTTATATCTTTTATACGTTAATAAAGAAAGAGCTTAAGGTGTTATTAGATTATAAACTAATAATACCTTAATTCTTATAAACAAGGAGTTCGCTTAACGCAAATAAGACGAACTCGATAGGGCTAAGCTAATAGTAAAGCTAAAAGAGCAATTATCTACCGAGAAACCTATTAAGTTTAATAGTAGCCTTATATTAAAGGAGCCTAATAGTTCGCTAGTACTTATATAAAAGAAGTGGGCCGAACAGATAGAGTAAGTCTATAATAGAGCTATTGATTCTTATAGAACCTATAGTAAGGTATAAGAAAACCTAACTCTATAGTAGTAATACAAGTTATAACGGGCTTAAGGCGCCTATTTAGTAATAGTATTATAACTAGAGGCTGCCTTTGATCTATTATACGCTACTTAAATAAAAGAGCCTATAAAAGATAATATTAACCTATTAAATAAGCGTTTAAAGTAGATAAAGGATTATACTAGACAAGGACTTAAATATATATAACTTAATAATAAAATACTTAAACTCGTCCTGTTTATAAATAGCGCATTTACTAACCTTAAAGATATAAGCTCTTAGATTAGATATATACTTATATTTATTAATAGAATAGGAAAGGCGAATATAATCTACTAGAGTTCTATAAAGTGTAAACGTATTACTTATAGTATTCTTACTTTAGAGCTTTATACTCTTAGTAGTAGATTCAATTTTACTTTCTCTATTAAAACTACTATTAATAGGATCCTCGATTCTATAGTTCTACTTAAAGTTTATATAGATTTAAAGTTACTATATAACTATATTACTAAATTAAGTATAACTAAGGAGAAGAGACTTATAATTAATATTAATAGATTATAATAGGGGTTTAAACGTAAAGAGATTAACGATTTCTTATAGACCTTAGGACTATAAAATATTACCGACGCTATAACTAAATTAAAGTATAATAATATACTCAAGAACCTAATTAATATAAACCGTATTTAGTACAACGTTAAGGAATAGGTAGAAAGGGTAGTAAAGAAGGAGGAGATAGCTAAGGAATAGGGAAGGAACTGTTTCTATGTTTTTACTTATTTTATTCAATTATTTTTAAGTAGTACTAGTATTACGATATATACGTTCTAGCTAAGGAGGGGTTATTACGTAGTACTATCTAAGACAGTCTATAACACTACTATATATTAGCTAGCTATCTATACTACACTCTTTTAGAACCCTATACGAATATACAAGATTATATTCAGTGTCCGGGCTTAAGAAGCCAAACTAATAACTTAATTATCTAAATAATAACTACTAAACGCTATACGACTATTTATATATATATAAATATTCCTTCTATATATAACTAGAAAACTATCTAACTTATACCTTATATTTAGCTATATTCCCTTATAGGTTAAGGAAGGCCTATTATAATATAAGAGAGATATTATCTTATATATATTATATTATAAATATACTATTTATATAAAGGGTAATTTTATAAGCGAAGATTTTAAAGTGTATAGCTATAACTCTCTTAAGCTCTTATTATACTCTTATAGCCTTTATATTAAAAATATATAAGAAGAAGTTAATAGTCTTATAGCTTTTAGTAATCTATCTCTTATTATAGTATACTATATACTTATATTTAATATATATAACTCTATTAATATACTACTTTAATCTATTAAAGAAAATAGTTACTTCTAATTTATTTAACTTAGTCTACTAGGCTTTAAATACCTTTATAGCTTTCTTCTTTTAAATCTTAAGTATAAGGTTAGCTCTATAACTAGAGTTATAGTATAATAGAACTAGGTATAAATAAGATACTACTAGGAACGTTTTACTTAGTTATTATACTTTAGATAAATTAAACTAGCGTATATCTTTACCTTTACCCTATAAAATAACTAGGACCTTAATTCTACCTATAAGTAAATAGTTCTTATTAATAGTTTAAAGCCTTATAGTAAAATAAAGCTTTACTTCTTTAAGAGTAACTATAAATAATAGTAGTTTTATATCTCTAAAGAGTAATATAGTTAAGATTATATAATAAATAAAGAGAACCTCTCTAGTTATAAAAGTAAGAGTTTTATTAATTAGATTAATATACTAGTTATTCTAAGTACTAATAGAAGTAATACCTCTAACGTTCTATTTTTATAAGTACTAAGATATCTTAGTTCTATCTTTATACTAGGCCTTAGTACTATATAAAATTAAGGGAAGAATATAAGTAACTACTACTTTATAAAGGGATAATAGTAGTAGTTTATTCTTAGTCTTTCCTAGATTATAAATATAGTAAACTATTTATTAAGCCTTACTAGCTCTTTTTATAAGTTATTTTTTCTAAGTTATTTTTCGATTAAACTATACTTTTAACTATCTAAGCGCTAATTATTAGCCTAGTTTATCTACTATTATAATAGGTCTAATAGTAAGGTTATTATTTATAATATATATTAGTATAACTTTATTATACTTCTAGAAAAAATAAATTATTTTTAGTTTCTTAAAAGTAAAAATAATATAGTTAGTTACTCTCTAGTTAAGTATACTTTAAACGTTTATAATAATAAATATAATATTATTATTAAGTAACTAACTAACTCTATAAAGGTAAATATTATTAGTATATTTAAAGTAAAGTATTTTATTTTATAGAAGTAGTAGTTCTATTAAATATAATATATATAGAACTAGAAATAATAATAAGCCTTATAGGGTACTATAGTTAACTAAGTACTATAGAATAGTAGTTTTATTAAGGTAAACTCTAACCTAGTAGTCTAAGAGGAATCTATTAATTAATTATAATACTAGAAAAGAAAAGTCTTAAGCTTCTATTCTCTTAAGTAAATATTACTTAAGTAATATATTAAATACCTCTTAGATATTTATTATAACTATTATTACTTATTTCTCTAAGAAGAAAGCGGTCTTAATATTATATATAAAGGCTATAACTAGGGTTATAGTTAATTATTTAAAGAGTATACTTTTATACTAGAAACTAAGTAGGTTATATATAAGTATTATTTATACTAGTTTTCTTATAATAATACGTTTAAGGCCCTTAGAAACGTAAAAGAAAAGGGCTATTAAGTATTATAAGTATACTAAGGCCTTATTTCTCTTTTTACTAACTTTTAGTAAGTAATATAACTACTTTTATCTTTTTTTATAATAATAGAAAGTAGTTAAGCTTAAGGTATTTATTAAAAAGCCTTTAGATAAAAAGCTTAATAAACTTCTAATAGGTCTTAAGAAGCTATACTATAATCTTATTAGTACTTAGAGAAGTACTAGAAAGGTTAATTATATTATACTTTACTTCTTTAATATTTACCTAAGTATTCTATTCGAGATTACTAGAGCTATATTAGTATTTATTATTAAGTAAATTATACTTTAAATTATTATTTAAGTTAAACTATTTAAGTATTTCCCTTTAAAGTACTTTTACCTTTTTAAATATATTCTTAATAAAGACTTTATTAACTATTAAAGGGCTTACCTTAAGGTTTAAAATAAGCTTATACTAGCTAATAACCTTATAGAAAGACTTATTATCTTAAACTCTATTAATAGTCTTTTTCTAGTACTTCTATTTAGTTTATTAAACTATATTATAAAACTCTTTAGTTTCCTCTAAGATCTTATTTTATTTAACTACTTTATAAGTAGCTAAGTATCTAGTATAAGCTATTTTATATTCCTTTATTTACTAGAGAATAGAATAGCCTTATTTTATATCTAGCTTCTTTATTATCTTAATCGCTTTATTAAAGGTTATAGTAAGGTTTTATATATATTAATCTATAGACTCGATATTTATAAGGGTTTAGAGAAAGATAGTTAGCTTATTAGTAATAAGTTCTATAAACTATTTAAGACTATACTTTAGAACCTTATAGTTAAGTTACTCTAGAAGTATTCTTTCTCTCTCTAGAATTATTATAACCTAGGTTTTATAGTTTAAGTTACTATAGAGTTCCTTTTAAATAAAGGACCTTATAAAGAGAAAGGTTAGGTCTAGAATATATTTATACCTTTATATAAGATCTCTAGAGATTCTAATAAAGTTTATTCTACTATTACTTAACTAGTAAGCGAGTTCTAATACTCTATAAATAAGACTAATACCCGGTTCCTATATATTATACTATATATTAAAGTCCTTTTCTATAATATAGTTTACTAGTAGAAAGAGGTTAATAATATAGTTTATTACTTTTATTAAATTTAATAAATAATAAACGTTTAGAATTAAATAACTATTAACTTCTACTTATATTATATCTTAATCTAGAGACTCTATTTAGTTTATTTATAGCCTAGTACCTTTATAAATATAGTAGAGAACTCTTAGTTATTATACTTCTTTAGTCTTAGAATTTATATTTAACTAGCCCTTTATTAAAGTATATATATTATATTTAAAGTAGTTTTATATCTTAGACCTAGGGTATATAGAGAGTTCTTATATATAAATAATATTTATATTATCCTTTATTATAATATTAAGTATTATTATATAGTATTCTTATTTTCTAGTAATATTTACTTAAAGGATTTATATATTCCTTAACCTAGGTTTATAAATATAGTTTAGGTTATAAGACTATAGGTTTTAGCTTATAATTAAATAAATAATAAGCTTAAGTTAATATCTATACTATTATAACTCTTAAGTATAAAGGATATATCTAGTTCGACTAGCTTTTTACCTTTCTTACTAGTAGTAACTTCTTCTAGTTTAAATACTTAAATAAAAATATTTTTCTTATTAAGGTTCTTTTTAACTATATTCTTATAAGAACGTTAGAATAAGAAGACTT
Source organism: Hymenoscyphus fraxineus (assembly GCA_900184765.1). Lineage (NCBI taxonomy): Eukaryota > Fungi > Ascomycota > Leotiomycetes > Helotiales > Helotiaceae > Hymenoscyphus > Hymenoscyphus fraxineus. Next base: position 1,780,325 of record LT855411.1, read on the forward strand.
CTAGTATAAAGTAAGATAGAACTTAGATAACTATAGGGTTATTACTTCTTAGTAGTTTTTATAAGAGAATAATTCTAACTTCTTTATATTTTCTTACTCTAAACTAGGGTATAAAATACTTTATATCCCTTATATTACTATTAGTATTCTAGGTTTATATTAGATATTAAGGGTAATAAATAATAGTTCTCTTTAAAGTAAGTATTATTAGTTTCTTTACTTAGAGTATAGCTAATAGATTAGTACTATAAATAATCTAGTTATAGTATTCTCTATTACTATAGTATTTAATAGTCTCTAGTTATTTCTTAGTAAACTTATAAATAATATTATTCTTTTAAGTAGTTACTACTAAGTAATATAAGTATCTAGCTTTAAATAGTTTATAATAGTTAATATAATAGAATAAATAAGAATAGTTAAAATCTACTAGGCCTTTATATAGATTAATATAAGTATTATAATTATTATATCTAGTATATCTAATATATTTCGCGAGGTTATAATAGTTTTAATAGTCTAGGTTATAATAAGTAATAGTAGGCTTTTTATTAATAAGTTTTATATAGTTACTAGTATTTAATATATAGAATAAGCGAATAAGCTCGAGAAATAAAGTAATAATAGTAATCTTACTCGAGGGGTTTACTTTATATTTTTAAGAATAAATACTATTAAGGTAAATACTTATTTAAATATAGATTTTATCTTTTATAACTTCTACTACTTAAATAGTTCCTCTTATAAGTCTATTAAGGGTATATAGAATATTATAAATAGTATAGTTATACTATACCTTAGAAACCTTAATAGTTATAGCTTTAAAAATATTTATAAAAGTATTTTTATATTATAAGGTTAAATAGTTTAAGAGTCTAGCTTATTTAAATAGTAGTAAGCTTAAGAACGCTAGCTAAGATAACTCTTAGGATTTTATTATAAAGTTCTTATCTTAATATAAAAGAGAGAGAGTTTAATTAGTAAAATATATATATTTTAAGGGTTATAGTAATAAGGATATAGTAATTCTTTTAAGCTTAAACCTAGTAGAGTTCTATAGTAATAGATTTACTTTTAAGGGATATACTACTAGCGCTTAAAGAGGAAAATAAAAGAGAAAAGAAGTTATAATCTTTCTCTTTATTAACTTTTAAAGTCTTTAATATTCCCTTCTTAATAACGTTTATAAAGGAGACTAACTTTACTTTTAAGGTAGTTAGTTAGCTACTAGGTTATAAGTTATTAGGTATAAACTTCTACTTATTAGTTTCTATAAATATTAAGGCTATAAAAAATATAAGACCTAGTTTATAAGTATATAAGCTAACTTATATTTATTTAGTTACTTATAAGAAAATATAAACTTATTTACTATAGTAATAAACTTAGTTCTTATATTCTTTTCTAAGTTATATTTTTATTTTACTATATTATAATAACTCTTAATAACTATTATAATAGAGTTAGTTTTAAGTACCTCTCTATCTAGATCAAGTCTTAGAGGTATTATAATAGCTTATTTAGACTTCTTTAATAGATACTAGATAAGATTAGTAGATAATAAAGCCTTTTATAATTATATAAAGTTTATATTAGTAATAGTTAGATTTCTTAAAATTAAGTAATTTAATAAAATTAAGGTATTAACTACTATAACTAGTACTTTATATAGCTAGTACGCTTAGTAATAGTATAAAAGCTTATTTAAATATTAAAGGGATTTAATTATATATACTTTTATATAAAAAGGTTCTAAAATAAAAGAATATTCTAAATTTAGAAATAATTATAAAGGTAATTTAAAAGTAGATATTATAAACTTAAAACTTTTCTTATATATATATATATATATTATTAAAGAGATATCTTATAATTCTATATTTAAATATAATAAAATACTTTATTTTATAGTTTTACTTCTTTAAATTTATAATATACCTTAAGTCTTTTAAGCTAATTTTTACGAATTATTAAAGTAGGTTTTATAATAGTAAAGTATATAAAAGTAATATATTTTTAGCTAGAAAAACATTAGTATTTTATATAAATTTTAGGTTTTTAAATTATTTTCTCTTTAGTAGCTTATATAAAAATAATACTATTCTAATAGAAGATTCCTAGAAGTATAAGTTATTATTCTTATTCTTTTTAGTAGTATATAATATAAATCTTTCTCTTAAGTCTTATAGTTATTATTTTATAAAGAAGTCTATAAGATAACCTTTAGTATAAAAAGGCCTCTAGACTATTACTTAAAGTTAGAAACTATAAGTATATACTTTATTAAAATTAAAATATAAATATAAAGTAAAATTATAATATAAAATAAGTATAATTCTATTCTTTTACTTTACTCTAGGAATAAGTATAATTAGGTCTATATACTAACGGTTATATAACTTTTTCGATACCTATATATTAAAACTACTATTAATTTACTAAAATATATATAAATAGATTAGAAATAAGCTTAATTTATAGCTAATTAGTACTTAGTTACCCTACCTTTATTCTTAAGGTATATAGTATACCTAGTTAGTATAGAATTATATAGCTTAAGGAGTAAATCTTCGGGTATTTATATCTACGTTTAAATAAGAGTATACTATATATCCTTTATATTCTTAACCTTATACTTCCTCTTAAAAATAAAGTCCTTTACCTACTTCTATAAATTCTTAATTAAGTTAAGATTAGATAATTATAGTAGCTATTTTATCTAGTTAATCCCCTTATTAGCTAGGTAGTTTTTAATAATATTAGTAATATACTATAATATATTATCCTCCTATATTACTACCTCTAGCTTATATTTAGTAACTATTCTATTATAGAACGGAATAAAGAGCCTTTAAAGTACGTCCTTATACCGTTTAGCTATTATTCTCTAACCCTCCGGTAGTATATATAGGAGGCTTATTTCGTTACTATAAAAATAACTCTAATATTCTATACTTGTTCGACTACTCTTAAAGATAGGCCGGAGGTTCTTGTCCGCGTACTTCTCCTCTCTCCTAGGGCTTCTAGTTACCTAGAATATAGTACTATTATCCCCGATTTTAATTATAAACTTATTACTATAATAGACCTTTTAGAGGTCTCTTTTAATAGACTTTTCGTACTTTATAAAGGTATAACGCTTCTTTTTATAAAGGGGGCTAAGGAAGAGCTTCTTATAAGGCTAGCGCTTAGCTTTATTATATTTTTTAAGGATTTTTAAGATAGTATAGTAGTTTAGTTTTATACTAGATTTAGAAGGTATAGCTAGTACTTTTAAGGTTATTCTAGTATTAATATATACTATATATATAAGCTTTCGTTTAACCTATAGGTTTAATTTTAGCTTAGAACCCCTTCTAGGGCCCTTAATAAAGCGTAGATTAAGGTTCTTTTATTATCTTTTAATAAAACTAGAGTAGGTAGTATAAGGTATCCCTGTTTTATAGTAGATTTCGAAGGGATTATTACTATCTTCGAATAGGGTTTAAATATAAGTCTATTTCTTCTCTATAAGCTCTTTTTAAGTAGTTAAGCGTACGCGGCCTATAGTAGTAGTTATTATATATAAAAACATAAAGGATTTAGAATTTTATAAGAGTTTTAAGTATATAGAATAAAGTAGTTAACTTTTATCTTACTAAGTAAAAAGTAACCGTAAGTATTATAACCTAATTATACTTATTAGAAAATCCTATATATAGTAACTAAGCTCGGTAATTCTATTTAACCTCTTATTAATATATTATTTATACTAAGTAGTTTCTAGATATCTAAGGAACTTTCTTTATTCCTTATTACTTAGATTACTTTAGTATTCCTTTATATTAGATAGATCCTATTCCTTTAGATTACTATTAGCTAATCTAGAATATTTAAAATAAGAGATATATAGATCGCTTAGTAATATAACCTTTTTCGTATAGTTATAGCTATAATTAAAAGTATACTTAAATTCTAACTCCTAGTTTAGAAAGATAAAATCCTCGGGGTAAGCTTTATAAAGGTTAGCTAGGAGTTCTTAGAATAAAGGCTCGAATACTAGCTAGAGCCTAAGGGTTAGTATTTAAAGAGGTTATAAGAAAAGGGTAAATAAACTATACGTTTATATTTAGTAGCTCTAGGAGCTATACTCTCTTTAATAAGACGTACTTTAATAAAAATCTAGTAGTTATTATTCTTAAGATACCTTTCTATAGCCTAGACTAGAATATTAGGGTAGAAGACTTTCGTTAAGTAATTATAGTATTAGAAAAAGCATACTTCTTAACTTTTAAATACCTTAAAACGGTTATTAGAATACTTTTCCTAGAGCCTATTTATATATTCGAAGAGGCTTACTCTACTCTAGAGATAATTAGTAACTAAATAGTAAATCTAAAAAGATAGGTTCTATAAAGATCTCGTTCTTTTCTTCTTAATTAAATAGAAGGGAGGCTAGCTAGGATTAAGTAGTTAGTATCTTAGTAAAAGGATATAGTAAGTAATTTACGTATCTCTTTATTAGAAATAGTTAAATAAATTATATTACTTAGTCTTAATTTAGAATAGTATTTAAAGGCCTAAAGGGAAATAATACTATTATTAAAGTAATTATTACTTTACGAATATTAAGTAAATACTCGGTATAAGTAATAGTACGTATAAGGTAGCCTTTAGGGCTTAACCCTAGTACCTTAGTACGGCTATATAATAGCGGACACCTATAACCTTTACTCGGTATATATATTTTAATAGTTAAATATAATACTATTCTATTTATATTAATACTTTATCTAGACTCTCTATTAGAGTTAAACTAATACTAATTAGTAAGCGCGTATAGATTAGATAACTCTATATAATATAAGTATTATATACTACTAGCGTAGTATTATTATTATATCTTAAGCTATTAAGAGTATAATCTTATTTTCGAAGAAATACTTTAATAGGTCGAGGGAATCTCTAGAATAAGTATTAATATTATACTATTATAACTAGGTACTTCTTAGTATTTACCTAGCCTACGATCCGTTATTAAGTACTTCCTAGTATTTACTTAATTTATAGCCCTTTATATTCTTTAAAACTAGTTGTAATACTAGTACTAAGGCTTCTTTAAAACCTTTAAAAATACTATTAAAATAATACTAAATTTACTCTAGAGTTACCCCTTAATAACCTACTAGTATATACTAGAAATTATAACTCTAGACGTACACGTGATCGGGTACGCTAGCTCTTATATAATAATACTACTACTACTTTATACCTAGTATACTTAGTACTTTCTACTACTATCCTACTATCGTACTAGAGGTAGATCTCTAGGATTTTAATTTATAGTAGGAAACATATATAATTCGATAAATATATTAGATAATAACGCTCCGAGTATAGGGGACCCTCCTAGTAAAGATAGTCTACCTAACCGCCCTAACGTAGTTCTAGATAGCGTAATACTATTTATATATATTAATAAAAAGGTAGATAAGTATTTAGTAGGAGATGTAGAAGATAAGGATTTATATAATATCTTCTTTAATAACTTTAAGACGTAGGATAATAAGAAATTCTAGCGAGTTATAAATCCTACCTTAGGTAAGTTATATAGTACCTTAAGATACTATAGCGTATAGATTAAGAAGAATTATTAGACTAGTATAATCTAATTACTTTTAGATATACTTTATAGAGGATATACTATACTATAGTATTATAATAAGATATCGAGAATCTATTCTAATCTAAAGATAAGATCTATACTATTTAATTACTATATAGCGAATAAACTTAAATTAAGAGCTTAAGACTTTACTTAATAAAATCTACTACCTTTATCCTCTTCGCCTAGTAAAGTACCTAGTAGTTTTACTATAAAACCACGTATACTAATAGGGAAACGTTCTATAGGAGGTTTTTTAAGTTATACTTTTATTAGAAAGCCTATAAAGGATTCGCTAATTTTACTAAGTATTAATAAGAATACTATAAAAGACTCGCTAGTACTACTTGTTTTACTATTTATTAACCTAAAACCTATTAGTATAAATACTACTAGAGAACCTTTTATACTACTACTTCTAGAAGTAAATCTAATAAATATTTATAACTATACTAGCTATACTTTTAAGAGTACTACTCTAAAGTATACTATACTAGATAGAAAGTCTATCTAAGATACCTAGTAATTTAGAGGACTACTACTACTCCCTCTACTAGTTATATTACTAGATCTATAAGTAGTATCTTATTAATAACTAGTTCCTTTAATATATTAACCCTAATACTTTAGTATAAATCTGATTCGACTACTACTACCTTTAGTAACTACCGCGGATAAATTAGTACTTTAGGTACTAATAAAGTTATATACGTCGGATATAAAATATAGTAGATCTTTAGATATATTTATATATAAATTAGATATCTTTTATAATACGGTAGGACGTTATAGTATTAAGGAGGATAGTCTTTTAAAGGTATTCCTAATTATACTAAAAGGAGACGCTTCTAACTACTACTACTAATAACTCTCTAGACGTTTATATCTTACTTTTATAGATACTATATAAGCTGTCTAGGATTACTTTAAGGATAGTAATTATAAGAGATATATCTAGAACAAGTAGGAGAAGTATACCCTTAAATATATTAAAGCTAAATACTCTTGAAAGTCTACTTCGAAGTATTTCGAGATCTTACTTAGTAAGATACGTAAGCTATAATATAGACTAAGTAGACTACTTTAAGGCGAGGAGAACTTTTATAATAATATCCTTTATACTACTTATAATAACCTTAAATACTTCGCGGTTATTATAAACGCTCTAACTATAATTAGTTCTTTAATTTTAATAATATAATCCTCTATTATATAATACGAATATATTAATAGTACTACCTATAGGGATATAGATTAAGCTAAAGCTATATATACTATAAAATCTATAGTAATAGCCTCTAAGGGATTGAAAGTACTAAAGACCCTTAATATAAACCTTGCTAAAACTTTATAAACCCTTTATATAAATTATATATATTATAAGGCTACTACTACTAACTTTTAGAATATATATAATAAGAAGTATTATATTTATAAGAAGGTTAGTTATTAGTTTACTAATTACTTTAAATCTAAGTAAAAGGTAGTAAAGAATAAGTAGTAGAATTAATATAAGAAAAAGTATATAGGGGATAATAAGAAGAATATTAACTATAATAGTTAATACTATATCTTTATTATAAGCGTTAAAGGAATAAAAGACGAATATTAAGCCGCTAAGACTCTATTTATTATAAGCTATAATTTATTATCTAATAATAATAATATATTATTATAATCGTTAGATTCGAATAATAATAAACTAGTATAAATAGGCTTAATAGAGAGTTATAATATAATAGAATTACTTAATAATAGGGACGCTAAGTAGCTTATTAACCACTTAAATAACGCTTCTTACTTATACTAAATAGGCTTTAAGTCTATAGAACTACCGAAAGTACTATTAACTAATAAGAAGTTAACTCTAAATAAGTACTAGGGACCTAAGCACTTTTATAGTATATTAATTAATATAGGAGTTATAATATATAACTTCGTAGGATATAATTAATATAAGGCGTATAACGCTATTTATACGTTGCTACTTAAGCTAAGTATAATTATTATTTAATTTAGTATTAGAAAGTCTACTACGATAGGTGTTATAATAATAAATACCCCTCTTAGATAAATCGATTTTAATATCTTTAAAATTAAACTACTGTTTATATTATACTTATAAGAGTTAGATAGATATAAGGTAAGATTTAATAACTTATTAAACTTTATAATATACTATAATAATATAAAGATTCCTATTATATAACGATTAAGATACCCTTTTATAGTATAAGGACAAGCTTTATATAACTTTCTAGAATAATACCTAAGAGTACTAATAGAGACTAAATTACGTCGACTTTATAAGCGATTTAGCTATCTATCTATCCCTTAATTATAGCGAGTTTTAGAACAAGCTAGCTATAAGGTAGATTTAGATATACTTATAAAATTAATAAAGTACTATAAGTACTATTAAAAGTATAGATAATTACTATATAGATTCCGCTTTACCTTAAAGGAGGATAAGGACTTTAACTATATCGTTTATATAAATATCTTCTTTATTTCGAATAAGCTAATCCTTTATATAATTAATAAAGCTATAGGTTAGAATATTATATATTAGTTAAAAAACATATTAGTAAAACATACCTAGGAGATAATAAGTAAATATTAGATTTATATACTTCTAAGACCTATAGATATACTTGTTACTAACGCGAGTAAAAACTTTATATCTAAGGAGTTTACCTTATATATAAATACCCTTAGTATTAAAGTTAAAGCTATATCTATCGAAGTATATAATTTAATTAGACTAATTAAACGGTACTATAGCCTACTTCGATAAGCCTATAATATCTTAATTAAAGAGATCCCGGACCTACCTAAGAACGTTATACTATAAATAGTAGTAAAAGCCTTAAACGATACTATCGGACCTAATAGACTTATATTAACTCTATTAGTTTTCGGGGTATACCTAAAGATAGTAGACTATAAGATACTATTAACTATAGTTATATAACGTTCTACTATACTTATAAAAATAATAATAGAGGTATATAAGATTAAGGTAAAATAATAAGTTAATAAGGTACTTAATACTAGAAATAGACCTATAAATATAGTTAAGGATTTACTTCTTAGCTTAGAGGTTTAGGTTTAGCGTAAATATAATAAGTAATAAGGACTATATATTCTATAAGGATAAGATAATAAGGACGTAATTATTAAGATTAATAATAAACCTATTAAGTTTTAATCTATAGTTATTAAACCTAGATACGTAGACTAAGATATTACCAAGCTTAATAACCCTTTTATTAACCCTACTATTAAGCTTAGTAACGTTACGAAGTATTCTAAGGATTATAAACCTAATAATAATTCGGATTAGCTATAAGGAGACCCGCTATTATAAAAGCGTAGCCGTAGAAGACTATAAAAGGCTATAGTTGTTTATTATATAGAGGTATATTTAGAGGATAAAGGTACTAAATACTTTATATTTTTTATATAAAATAGGAAGGTTTATCTTATATTTAATAGTAAATACTAGTTTAATAACTCCTATTAGACTAAGATAGATAGATTAACTAATAATAGAGTATTTAAGGTAGTAACCTTTAATTAATTACCTAAAAATACTTATATATTTAGTTCTTAATTTATTAATACTATTAAAAACAAGGGTACTTCGGAGGTATTTAAGAAGTCTTAACTTATAATAAAGGCTTTTAATAATAATAGAAAAAAGTTAGTCCTAATATAATTACTAATAATCTAGTATGTTAGTATACGAGTTATAGTAGCTATTACTACTACTATAGGCTCTCGAGTTAAACTCTAGTTACGTAACGTAGTTTAGGCGTATACTTAGTCTATTATAAAGCTTAACTACCTATTTTTTATATAAGGACTAAAGGGTATTCCGAAGTAGGAGAACCTATACTTTAAGATTATTAAGCCGTTATATAGTATTCCTAAATTAGAAAACTACTAGTATAATACGTACCTTAAGTACTATATAGAGAAACTTAATATAAAGTAATCTACGTATAATTCCTACTTCCTATACGTTAATAAAGGAGATAAAAGAGTATTATATAAAGGAGATTTATAGGGTATTTTAGGTCTTTAAACTAATAATACTTTACTCTTAGATAATATAGTATTCGCGAATAAGGAAAAGATCGAATTTATAGTATTTAAATCTAAACTAATTAAGAAGTTAAGTATTAATAAATAATTAAAGTTTAATAGCGTAAAGATTACTCTTAGTACTAATAAGTTAATTATAATTACCTATAACTATAGTAAATAAGTATAATTAGTTAGTAATAAAAAGAGTAATTTAATAAGCGCTCGAAGAGTTATACGTAAGGATTATACTATAAAAGACTAATACGTCGCTTAGTAAGCTCTAGGTATATATATAGTAATAGTATACTAGCTCGAAGCTACCTTTAATTTAAATATTATAATATAAATAATAATACCTAGTAAGTAAGATATTAACGTATTAAATAAGAGACTCTAGTAGTTAAAGGATAATTTAAATCTTATCTTAGTTTCAGACCCTCTTTTTAAAGGCTTTTGGTGGTAGGCTTTCACCCCCCCACGTGACCNAATTCGTTAGGCCATAGCTACATAGTTAGCTTTTTAATAAAGAATCTAAAGCCCTAATACACTACTACTATAAGACTACGTATATTTGTATATACTTTTATACAAACTTTCGATATTAAGGTTTTATATAGTACTATTTTTAAGGGGGTATACCCCTGCGAAGATAACGAACTAGCTTGTGAAAGCTAAAAATAGCTATTTTTACTTTTATATAGTTGGTTTTAGCCTATAGCTCTTTATATACTATTCTACAACCACACTACTTATTAGTACCTAACTAGCTAGTATTTGTAGCCCTAGATTCTAGCTACAAATGCTACTAGGTCTTATTATAATAGGACGTGGTTTAGTAGAATAGTTGTCGAAAAGCAAATCGTCATTTTAAGCCCTTCAAAACTAAGCGATAAACGTGTTCGAAAACAGGTGTATCGGGGCCAATTTTGTATATATAAAGACGTATATAGGCTCAAAAGAAAGCCCTTGATTCGCTATATAAGATACTAATCCGCAAGCTAAATCCGACCGTAGGATGTTGAGTTATTTCGAAGTGTTTAGTCCTAGGTAGGTACGTATAAGTGAAAAGCGAGGAGTGCCAAGGCTCCCTACGTACCTACCTGTACACCTACCTACGTACCTACCTACGTAAAAACAGGTGTATCAGGGCCAGTTTTTATCGTACCGACTCCTATGTAGGCTTAAAAGATAGCGCTTAATTAGCTCTATATGCTACGTATCTGCGAGCCAAATGCGATCGTAGCGCATTACGTTGTACGCTTGTAAAGTACGTGGGTGCGTAGGTGGGTGCGGGGTATATGCGACCCCTGTAGGCATACCAGAACTCGACCGCATCGTACAATAAACACTTCGCAATAGCATAATGCGCACCGGTCGCATTTAGCTCGCAGATACGTAGTATATAGAGTCAATTGAGCGCTATCGTTTAGTCCTATATAGAAGTTAGTAGGAGTAAAATTAGCCCTGATACACCTGTTTTTATGTACGTGAGCATGTAGGGGTATATGCGCATTTGAGCCTTACCGAGCCGCATATGCCCTGCCTAGCCTGTATATCCTACCCACTTTGTAAGCCTACATCTAACGTAATATAGGTCGTATGTACTTCTAGTACACTTTCACAGATATTTCAATAGAAGGGCTTTAATTTGCACTTAAAATCGCGATAATAGGTGTTGTAGCAGATATAAACTATCGTGTGAAAATAAGGGGTTAATATAGTCGCTTTTCGTAGGCTAACTATAAGCCTGTCACTCAAATAATCCCTATTTTCCCTCAGACGCTAGATGGCCGTTTGGTGGGGTGGGGTGTGATTGGC
>LT855411.1:1791899-1822139 GCA_900184765.1 Hymenoscyphus fraxineus
ATCGGATAGGTTTTATACCTAGTAGATAAGGATAATAACGCTAATATTTTATACTAGAGTTCTATAAAGTATAAACAAATTACTAGAAGTATACTTACTTCTAAACTATACGCTTTAAGCGAAGGTTTTAATACCGCCGGAGTAATTAAATTAACGATTAAAGCTATCCTTAGACGAGATATCGAGCTTACTATTTATATAGATTTAAAGTTAATTTATAAATACCTTATAAAACTTAGTACTACTAAGGAGAAGTATCTTATAATTAACGTTATAGCTTTATAATAGGTATATAAATAATAAGAGATCTATAATATTATATAGATTAAGGGAGATTTGAATCTCGCTAACGCTATAATAAAATTAAAGCCCTACTAGGTACTTATAAATTTAATCGATACAAATAAGATTAATATTATAGTTAAGGAGTAGGTTAAACGTAATAATAAGGATAATAGATCTAATAATAGTAAAGATAAATAAGCGAAAAATAGAGCCTTCTAATTAGACAAGAGATACGACGGAATAGAATAGATTTTAGTTTAGGTAATAGTTATTAGTACCGAGTATTTACTTCTCTTTTTAAGAGTAAATCTAGTATCGCTTTACAAATATTAAGTAAATACTCGGTATAAGTAATAGCACGTACAAGGTAGCCTTCAGGGCTTAACCCTAGTACCTTGGTACGACTATATAATAGCGAACACCTACAACCTTTACTCGGTGTATACATTTCAATAGTCGAATACAATACTATTCTATTTATATTAACACTTTGTCTAGACTCTCTATTAGAGTTAAACCAATAGTAATTAATAGCCTTAATAATTATCTCCTATATAAGGTAATCTCTACTATCTCTGAATATATACTATTAAATAGTTCGTTCAAGGGTATGTTCTTATAAATACTCTATAGTATAGTCCTAGAAGGAAAAGTTAATATATAAGCTTCGAAGGATCCTATTATATCGATTTACCTACTTATCTCCTTAGTAGTTAGAACTAGAAGTTTGTCGAGCCTAATAGAATACCGATAAGGGTTATTATAAATCTTAACGACATATGCTCTACTAGATAGCGCTAGAAGCTTAATATATAGTTTTAATACTTCCTAATAAAGTTTTCTATACAAGTTAGACTATACTTTCCTATCCTGTTCGTATTTACTTACACCTAGGAGTCCGGATTTCCTGGAGGCATAGCTCGAAATTTCAAGTTGTAGTGAATTCGAAGAATCTATAGGATTATACTCTCAAGGTACGGAGTAGGAGACTCGAGGAAAACGACCGAAGGATTAACCAGGCCAAAGCGTAAATCTTTTAGGGTGTCTCTTATCTACGGAACCCCGCCTGGTTGTCCGGGTACCACTAGGAGCGCACAAGGACTATTTCTAAAACAAGGTTAAGATTAATCGCAAGGAGCGAAGAGATCTGAATGCTAGCTGACTACTCCCAATTAGGAAACTCTGAACCCGCATTATTCACCAAGCGAGAGCGAACCCCTATTCACTAATCCACCTGTACTATCACACTAGTTTACTTATTTAAAGGAGTTAGATGTAATCTTTACACCATGCAACCTGAAAACAAAGCTAACTAAGACTTAGTAACACTCAGGGGGTTTCGAAACGTCTCGCTTATTCAAAAAAACAATAACATTAGTTTTGATGTTAAGATTCAAAACTCGAGACCGGAATCGAAGTATCTAACCTAGAGCCGAAGAATTGTAATAGTTATCCCCAGCTATATTTCCCATAACCCACCCGCCTGGCCTGGAAAACTGTACTTACATTTCTACTATCTGATTTGCACAAAAAAAAAAAAAGCCGAAAATAAGCTCACTTTCATAACATTATAAGCAGATGCAGTGCCATACCCTTAACGCCCGTCGCTTATGCAAAAGACCCATCCGCCCATTAGTATGCAAATTCATCCGGACCCATTCCCCGAGCCCTCGCCACCCTGTTGCTGTTCTCTCATCTTCTTAGATCGTTCCTCGGCGGCCTTCGCCAATATTTCCCTCCGGCTTAGACCTTGCGACTGAGTAGAACTCGGATCCGTAGTTTTCCCAGCCCCAAGTACAAACTCGCCACCCGACCAACCACCATGGTCATGGAAATCCTCACTATTGCCACCGTAAAATTCCTCATCTGGAGCAAGAGTATGACCACTGGTCTTCCAATCCGCTGCCGCAACCTCCTTCTCAATCTGCTTACACAGATCCCAGAAATTCCGATCGTGGGGACCATGAACGTTATGTGCCAGTTCGTGACAGAGGGTATTCCGAATTGTTTTATAGTCTCGGTAGCCGTCGTAAGCATCAGTTCGTAAACGTAACTCTATGACTTCTCCTCTGTTTCGATTCAAGCCCAGTGTTCGACTTGTGCCCTCGTGGTCTGACTGTGTGTGTTCGATGGGGTTCATTTCCGTCAAGAGAGGTACTGTGAACTTGTGTTTTAACATTGCGGCCTTGATACCAGCGTCGTCCTTTAGCCTCTGAAGAAACTCCAGCGATCGTGAAGGGTTTGGAAGGTAGGATAGCGGCTTTAATGTTAGGAATGTATATTGGCTTTCTTCTTGCTCTTTCTTCCAATCTCGAGTCTTATAGGCCGATACTTTTTGAAGAGGTCTGCTACCCCTTGGATGGACTCGTCGAGAAGCCTCTTCCTGGGCAGTTGAAATTGCGGTTGCTTCTTTAGCTGTGGCGCCGAGAAGGGTTATCTTCTTGTCTAGAAGAGTGGTAATCGCCATCGCGGGGTCTTTGAAAGGAGGCTTCAAAAGTCCTAGTTTGGAGATCATGAGTTTCTGGTTGGATGGTGGTACTGAGAGGGTCGAGTCGATGTATTCCGATAGATCCAAGAGAGTCGCATCGCGCGGGAGAGAAATTGTATGAGGCTTGCCGTGGTGTGTGAAGGGAATTTCGACTAGATCCTGACTGTTAGTTGCAGTTGCCATCTCGGTGTCTTGAATATCAGCATCAGCACTGGCATCAGCCATGATCTGGGTAGAAGTAGATGTTCACGGAGTCTGTGGTTCACAGAGGAGACGGAGAGTATGAGTATGAGTATGCGAAGAGAGAGGGGTTGTAAGGAGAATATGTCTTGATATTAAAAGGATTCTATTCGAGTACTCGTACACTCGAGAGTAATACTAATCAGCTTGGTGGTGGAAGTTTCTAGGCAGGTGATGGCTTCGTAAGCAAAAGCGGTGGTGGTGAATGACAAAGGGCACGCCAAGCCCAAAAAGGCATATGGAGGCTGTGGGCCTGAGGGCCTGGGGGCCTAAGGACGTAAGTGAGAAAAGGGCCTCGGCGCCTGAGGCAAATAATCTTCACAGGCACATGACAGGCTCGAGACAGGCTCGCAGGGCTGTCATGACAGTCTGTTGAGTGAGCCCGGGCCCAGCAGCATAATCCCTGCAGGATCCGCTGTAGCTCTCTGCTACAAGCATCCTGACACTGGCACAACCTCCTGGGCTCGCTGGGCTACCTGCACTTGCCGCGTCGTTGCGTGTCCTCTCTCCACGGCTAGACAGATACTTTAGAAAAGATATACCACAACACCAACCACCAACCGATCAACCACACCCATTGAAACTCCTCATCCACCACAACACCCGCTGGATACCCCCAGCGATTGGATCCATCCGTTGCAAAGCCTGCTATTAGCACATTGGGCTAGTCCCTGAGCTAGATCGCGACCATGAATATTTTCAGGATTGCGGGTAAGTTGACCTACGAGCTATTGCTGTCAACTTATAAGAAGGTGGAGATGTCAACTAACTCATGTGCCATTTCTAGGAGATTTCTCCCATCTGATATCCATTTTGATCCTGCTACACAAAATGCGACAGACACATGTAATTACTCCCCAGCACCATTGGACCTGTCGCATCCACATCCACATCCACATCAGAAACTAATCGTTACATGTAGTCCTGCTCCGGGATATCCTTCAAATCTCAAGTCCTTTATTTCATTGTCTACGTCACCCGCTACCTCGACATCTTCACCACCTTCAACAAAAGCGCCTACAACACCATCTTCAAGATCATGTTCCTCGGTTCCTCCGGCTACACCATCTACCTCATGGCCGCATCCTACAAGCCTACGCACGATACCGTACAGGACACGCTACAGGTGCAATATCTATTGTTAGGCTCCTTCTTGCTCGCCGTGCTGTTACCATACGAATACTCCTTCTCCGAAATCATGTGGGCATTTAGCATCTGGTTGGAGTCCGTAGCCATTCTCCCCCAACTATTCATGTTGCAAAGAACAGGCGAGGCAGAGACTATCACGGCCAATTATCTATTCGCATTGGGTCTGTACCGCGCACTGTACATCCCCAACTGGATCTGGAGATATTACACGGAAATCCACCCCGTCACCCACAAGCCCCATTTCGACACGATTGCCGTCATTGCTGGTGTGGTGCAGACGATCCTCTACTCCGATTTCTTTTACGTCTACTATACCAAGGTCATGCAGGGAAAGAAGTTCGCTCTGCCAGTTTGAAGGAACAGGATATAAAAGCTGGATGGGTTGGGTCCAAGGGGTTTGGAAAGCAACAGACACATCCCAGGAGAGGATGATCTGAGCAAGAGACGAGGAGCTTGCAGGGTTTGGGTCAAAAGTATGTTGGGGCCGAAGGCTGTCCAAGTGCATGCATGGCTGGCGTTGGCTGGGTTGGACCTCGTTCCAACATCAGGAGTAGACTTGTCTTATTATTGTTTGTAACATTCTTCAGAAAATATCATCCAAATCAAATTTCCAAGAGATACCATACCCTCTGTGAAAGTAGAGGTGGTCAACCAGTATCGCATCACCTCACCATACATCATTCCAGTATTTTTTACTTGCTTGATTCTTTTGCTACCACAACCCATATATACATTCAGCCAATACGCGCCCCCATGCACAAACGAAATCTCAAAATACAAGCTGCTGTCTATGCCCCATACGCAATCTGTCCCTGTGGGTGGTCTGATGAGTATCCCGACGCCATAAAATTGGTTTCGGGATTGTTTTGCTCTTTGGCAGCTGAGCATCTGGCCATCGTTGGTGAACTGTGAAGATGATTAGCGACTCGTGTCCTGTAATTTTAGAATCTGGCAAAACTAACCTTCTTGAAATAACATCGGTGAAATAGAAGTTCTCAATAACCTTTTTGAGTGGCTCACCACTGGGTTTGTTTCCCTTGTTCTGGTCCACCAATTGCACCTTGCTCAATTGCTTCAAGGCAACTGGTTCAACGACATCGTAGTTGGCTAATGCTGGGCTGATCTCAACCATACGATCCCGAAGCTCCGCAACATCATCATATGGCAATGGCGCACCAAGGAATTCCGAAATAGCTCTAATAATCTTCCAATCTGTTCGGGCAGCACCTGGTAATGAAACTGCTGCACGGGTCATCTGGACTCGACCCTCTGTATTGATATATGTTCCTGCCTTCTCCGTGTATGCTGCCCCTGGAAGAACAACATCGGCGATCTGAGCACCTCTGTCACCGTGATGTCCTTGGTAAACAACGAAAGCATCCTTAGGAATATCACCTGCTGCAAACTCATCGGCACCAAGAAGCCAGACGAACTTAGGTTTCGTCTCTGCAACGGCAGCCGATGGGGTGGTGAAACCAACCTCATAAGCGCCGGCTCTTGATGCAGCACGTTGGAGGACATTGTAACCATTCCACTCCTCAGTCAAAAAATTGGCAGCGTGCTTGTCAACAAAGGTACCAACCATTTCGTAAATAGCCTTGGCGTCTGCATGATCAGTGACACCAGATCCAACGATAATCATTGGTTTCTTTGCTGCTGCAAGCTTTTTGCCGAAAGGTCCAGCAAGAGCTTTCTTAAGAGCAGCAGTATCCGCACCAAGATGCTCAAACTCGAAAGTTGACTCCCACGTCTCACCAACGACACCGATCTCAAGATCTGATCTCATCCATTGCTTTCGGATACGTGCGTTAAGTCCCGCAGCTTCGTGTCGAGTGTTGCTGCCTACAATGAGAATTGCATCAGCTTGCTCCACACCCCAAATGGTCGAGTTGAATAGATAATTGGATCGAACGTCAATTCCGTGGGCGATTGGCTGACTACCAGATGGTTGATCGAGAGCCAAGTTCTCCGAGCCAAGTTTGTTTGCCAGATCCTTCAACGCCACCATGGATTCCGTCTCGATAAGCTCACCGGCAATGGCTTTAAACTCGTTGCCCTTTGGTGCAAAATCCTTGTATGCTGCAGCAATTTCGGTTAACGCCTGTTCCCAAGTTGCAGGGAGGAATTGATCCCCTTTTCGGATGAGAGGAGTGGTAAGTCGTTGTGTCTTTAAACCATCGCAAGCAAATCGAGATTTGTCATTGATCCATTCCTCATTAACGTCGTCGTTGAGTCTTGGGAGAATACGCATAACCTCTAAACCTCTGGAGTCCACCCGGATGTTTGATCCAAGGCCGTCAAGAACATCAATAGACTCCGAGTGCTTTAACTCCCACGGTCTGGCTCGGAATGCGTATGGCTTTGATGTGAGAGCTCCCACAGGGCACAAATCGATGACGTTACCCGACATTTCCGAGTCCAGATTCTTCTCAAGATAAGTTCCAATTTGCATGTCATTTCCTCGTCCCGTTGAACCAAGCTCCGGTGCGCCAGCAACATCGTTGGCAAATCGAATACATCTGGTGCAGTGGATACATCTGTTCATCGAGGTCTTGATTAATGGACCAATGTTCTTGTCCTCGGTTGCTCTCTTTCCTCCAATCTCGTGGAATCGCCCTCTATCGGCACCGTATCTCATCGATTGATCCTGCAAGTCACACTCTCCTCCTTGGTCGCAAATCGGGCAGTCGAGAGGATGGTTGGCCAGCAGAAATTCCATGACTCCTTCTCGGGCCTTGTGTGTGAGGGGCGAATTCGTCTTAACGACCATTCCGGGCTGTACAGGCCATGCACATGATGCTACTGGTTTTGGCGCTCTCTCAACCTCTACTAGACACATACGACAATTTCCCGCAATCATAAGCTTTCTGTATTCTAATCAGTCGGGTGTAGATGTGGCGGATCGCGGGAGTACTCACTCATGATAGCAATATCTAGAAAGTTGTTAGCTGAGAACCATGATATACTATTTGGATACAATACTCTGATAGACAGATGATATTGGCTTACCTTGGTATTGTTACACCTGCCTTCTCGCATGCTTGGATCAATGCAGAACCGGCTGTGGCGAAGGTCAGTATATTGTCCACGGTCCCTCTCTCTGTTCTACCAACATACCCTCAATTGATACCTGTTTCCCATCTATAGTATCCGTTAGAATTGTACTCTGTTAGCGGCCAGAACTCGATGCGCCTCACCAATGGTTAACTGCACCTCCGCTTGCCTTCTGCTGGAGGTCGCAAAAGTTCTCGAGGCATTATAGGACTGACGAGCAGTCCGCAGGGCCGAACGTGCCAGAGATTGCCTCAGCATCGTGGGCCTCTCGTCTTGTGAACAGAAAGGAAAGAAACGACGCTGTGGGGGCGGGGAGAGGGGGTGTCGTAGAGGGACAATTGGACTCTGATGGAGAGGTCTTGAAGCTCCGGGTGCGGGTGCTCTGAGGTTGACTAATATCCACGATTAATGTAAGCGAGGCTAATGTAATGTGAGCAACCTGATTCGTTGGGTGTTGGGCGTCGGCGCCAATTGAGGCGCGGCTGCGGCTGCGGCTACGTTGGCGGCTAATCCTTAGCGCGCAATTGGCGGGCGGGCGGTACAAAAGAGAATTTGCGGGCGTCGCTTTTGAACTTTTTCTTCTCTTCTTCATTTAAATTGTATTGAGCACGCTTTATTGTGGGTGGCCTTGGACACACGCGTGCTTCAGTGCGCGTGTCTGTCACCATCGAGTCCTCCTCTATCTTGTGCTCTAGAGCACGACTTTCGGGTGCTGGAATGGATGCAAATGAGAACAGTCACGACTGTTTTGTGAATGCGCAACTTACCGCCGGCTCTACATCTCCACGCAATATCTATGTATAGATATATGCACTTATTTAATCCATGGAAGCTTCTTCCCAATGGATGCAGTATTGAATGCTACCCTTCGCCATCATTTGCTTGCTGTTCCTGTTCTGGCGGTACTGTACCGGTATTCTGGTGAATATTGGATGGATACAGTATTGCTTTTTTCTTCCTCAATATCAACCAGGAGACAGACATTCAGCCACCCTCACACACCCTCATCCTCCCCATCTGAGCGAGTTCTACAGATGAAAATGCCTCATTTTCAATATGTTCAGTCTGCCTTGCACTTTCTTGTCTCAACCATACCCGTATCGCGCTACGGTATATAGAATTACCCGTTGGGGGCGGGCGCGATCAAGGCAATAGTGCCAGCGATCCTTCGGAGCATATCCTCAAACAGAGAGTATCCCATATCACCATAGCCACAATCATAGTCTCATTTTCGACTCGCTCTTTTTCCAGGTCAAGTACTAAATATGCATCATTTCCATCACCTACATACGTCTTCGTCAGATTCATTGAAAGTAGTCCATTGTGTTCATATGCTTCTTGGGTTGCCTATTGCTTTCTCATACTCTTCTATGCAACGTATCAATACATCGCTCTGCATTTCTTGCTTACTACACGTGACCGTCCTCCGTTGCGCCGTTGCAGTGGAGAGGGGATGCCTTAGCTCCGTTCGCTATTCCTTGTTCATGGTGACAACGCCTCTCCAGTATTGCAGAGATGATTCCTGTGACGTTGAAGGCCACTTATCCAGGATCATTGCTCACTGTCACTAGAAACCAAGTCTGAACCCAAAAGGCTTTGAAACATTGTCACCACAGGCGCATTCTGTACCCATTGCCTACATACGTATGGCCAATCAGAAGAGACCCCCCGTACTTGAACCGGTCATCCCAGTTGGATGTGCGAACGCCATGCAGAAAAGAAAGAAGAAGGCGACCCCACGATCCAATACCGGCTGTTCAACATGCAGGTATGTTTGTTGGCCATCCCATATGAATACTCGGTTTCATCCTTAGTCACTGATTACTTTACTTTGCGCCAGGACTAGGAGGTTGAAATGCGGTGAGGAGCGACCGAGATGCAATAGGTGTGCTCGAGCTGGCCTTCAATGTGGCGGCTACGAACACGTCAAATCTGATAATTCACATGGGTTCCACATATTTGCTCTACGACCAAACGACCCTCCAACCGAATCGGTGCCCACGAACGCTCATAGAAAAATACAAAAGGCGATAGGGGATCGTTTTCTAACAGATCGGGTTAGAAATCAACCGGTGTGTAAAATATGTTGGTAAATGATCCTTGAAACCATCTTTTCTCATATTCAGCAAGGTTAACCCCTGATAAGGCAACATGTAAGCTCGAAAACTTCAGGTGCTTTTATCGAGCTTAATCCAGCAACGAAGTGTTGGAGGTGTGGACGCTACAGTCCTTCCTCGAAGTCCCCAAGTCCTATGGAAATCATTCCATTTCGACTCCCTGGAAACGACACTGAGAAAGAAATCTTCCATCACTTCATCATCGAGACTATCCCAGATTGTAGCGCATATACAAGCACCGTTTTCTGGAATGATATATTGCTTCCCCATTGCCACGAAGATGATGTAGCGCGTTCTTGTGCTTTGGCCCTGGGTGCTGTTCATCGAGAGGTTGCTATACGTGCCCAGGATCCTCAGGGGTATGTGCCGAACCAAAGCTACATGCTGCAATATAATAAAGCACTCAAGCTTGTTCAGACATATCTGGCTAAAGAACCAAACCCATGCATGGAGACTATCATGTCCTGCTGTTCCCTCTTCTATGCCATTGAAATTGCACGAGGGGACTACGCATCAGCCCATCGGCATGCAAGAGCAGGGGTTGTAATACTCCAGGAATGGCATCAAAGGGCCAAGAAGCAATCGAGCTCCAATAAGAATTTTCGCCAACTCGACGAAGTACGAAGACTCATGGAAGACTTCGCTGGATTGGATGTGTCTTTGAGTTTCAGCACCAATTTTACCAAGGGACATTTTGTCTTGACGACAGCCGAAGAACGAGCGGGTGAGGTCCCACTGTTGCCAATGACATACAGTGGAGTGGATGACGCCTGGGTGAAATGCAATAAGTTGATGAATTGGGGGTGTCATTTGCTTGGCACTTTGTTGAGATCTGAAGCCAGGTCCATAAATGAGCTTCCTCCAAATTTGTTCATTGAGATGCAAATTTTGCGCGATGAAGTGGTTCGCTGCAATCCTCTATTCTTGTCTACAATAGAGATGGAAAACTCAAGGGCGGGTGCGTCTAGTACTGCGACTGGGCGTGTGTCAAGGGCATATATCCTCAACATCTCATTCCAGTCCTTCGAGCTAGTCTTTCGAGCGTTCATCTCTGGCTTTTTTCCTGGCATGTCTGATGCTGATGTGTGCAAACAGTCGGAGAGTATCATAGCCATGGTTTCGGTTATGACGAATGGTCTGGAGTCAGGGAAAAATGTCATTTTGAAAATGACACCGTTTCTGTTCTTGGAGACTGCTGTTGGAGCTCTTAGTCTTGTTCGTATGGTGTGCAAAGATGAGGTGGTGCGCCAAAAGGCTCTTGGGCTGTTGGATATATGGTCGGCCAGGGGAAGTGATTTGATTGGAGAGGGGACCGATGCTGTGATCGAAGCGGCAAAGGGGGTTACAAGGCCTGAACCGTTTGGAGGTAGAGCATCGTCGAGCCTTCCAAAGACGCAGAGCATTGATGAAGATCCTGCGGAGATCTTTCAGCAAGATACAGGAAACATACCTACCCAGTATTTGAGAATTTTATAGGTATTGAATGGTGATGTGGGGAGCTTGAATGACGAGGTAGAAGCATCAAGGATGTTTCCGTATGACCCCTCAGGTTTTCACAATACCGAAGAAAAATCTACAACTCAAACAATGGCTAGTGAGCGCGTGTCACCAATTTCACCAGCAGTGTGGAGGGTGTCACAATAGCGGTCGGTGCCAAATCCTTCGCTCTCAGCCACGATTTGTATACTGGCCGACGATCAAATGGAAACTCTGCTCATGTTCCCCGCAATGGTGATCGTCTTCAAGCAGGTTGTGGTCTAGCATCGCTGATCATGCAGGCTACCGGGCTCCGGCATGACCCGGGCCTTACCTGCTGGAGTAATCCTGTATAGGACGATTCGCACAATTGTAAGTATATCTACATTTTTTAATTTAAGGGGCCATACTTTTCATGTTACCAGAGCCACCAGACCGTTTTAATGGGAAAATATTGGCTCATAAAAATACTCCATGGCTCATCAACTCTAGAAAATTGAGTCTAGCAGGCCCGCTCAGGCTTCTCTTGCAGCTCTGATTACACCCCTGCCGTCGATAGCACATCAGCCGTCATTTCAGGTATTTTACATTCTATATGAACGGCGTCAGTCATGATGGAACGCTATCCTCCTCCTCAACTATCATGCAATATCTCGATGTGTGTAACTTCCTTCGACATAGGTCTAGTCTCAAGCACACTCTATAACTCAGGCCTAGGCCAAAAAGCGATGAACGGTCATCTACCTGGCGTTCAGCCATTGTGGGATGACGTGGAGAAGATAAAACTCAGGTTCGTTGGAGGAAACGGATTCGTTGGTACTTATAAGTGGGAAAGGAGGATTGAGAGGTTTCCGTCGTGCTAGTGAAGGGGGAGAAAATCAAATATTGTATGTTATTATAATTAAGTAAGGTTACCAAATCATACTATTTTAGCACTCCGCTGTTCATTGGAGTCTCAGATTGCCAAATATATTTTGTGGAGCTAGTCCTTGTTAACCTCCAATCATTCCAACCAAGAACTACATCGATAGGTAAATGGACATCATGAAAATGTGAATCACAATTTGCACAGCCTCCTCAACTTAGTAAATATATCATTGTGATTTCGATAGGTAGGTAGAGGAGTGATCTTCAACTCGATCGATTTTACTTCGGTGGCATTGTATGAAACATGTTGAGACTTATGCAGGGGTTTGTAACTATGGTATAAAAGCATCATCACACTGAGATTATTGGAACAAGCGTTTCAACGTATCTTTGCGAATTATCTGTTTAAATGGACAAGAGCAATGAATCGATTCCCACCTTCGATACCAGCTTGAAGGCAATAGAGGGGGCGATTTCCAGACCAGCGTCGTTACCGAATAAGTACATCAGTTACCTTTTTTCTCGCCATCAAATATTGCTCAGCTCTTACTTGGCTGGAATTAAGGAGACCATCCAAATAAGAGGACGATGTGACAAGTGTACCTTGTGAAGGAGATGAGCGAAATGAGTTGCACCTTATCCAAAGCTACTCAAGAAAGAACCGGACTCAGTACAAGCCAGCAGACCTTTCATCCGCGAATTTGCCTGTAATATAATTAGCTTCGAGAGATGTTTTGAGTTGGAAATTTTCATAAATGAAAGATACTAACCCTGACGTATTCTACGGAGCAATGTCGCCGCCTCAGCAATAGCAGCGTGAGACTCGATGAAGTCTAGGTCACCATCGAAAGCTGCTTCGTCAGAGATGCTGACTAAGTGTTTTTGGAGAGCTTTGATTTGTCTTGCAAGGCTCCACCGTTCTTGGTCAACTACTCTTATTGAGTTTGCTCCGAACATAGTGAGGAATTCTTGATTCAAGTCCTTCTTACCGTCCCATTGATACAAAGCACGTCGGATTAGGAAAGACTGCACGCTTTTGCTCCATTCATTATCGCTTCCAAGGGGGTACTCCAAGCGAAGGATAATTCGGTCAGTAATCATTTTGATTTCCGGATCGGTGCTTGCATATTCACCAGCGTAGGCCCATGCTGAACCAGCCTGTGAACTTGGAGGCTGCCTAGAGCGTTTTGCTCCCACTTTGACGGGGGGAGCGTTCGGATGCTTTGGGGGATCAGGTTTGGAGCTCTGTCTGAGCGCTAGCTCAGAGTTTCCCAGTCTCAAAACTTGCTCAGCGATCCGTTTTGGAGATCCCCCAAGATCCTTTCTACTGACTAATTGGAATCGGATGCTGATTTTGGTCTCGCTCTTTGCTTGCAGAAGAGCTTTGTGGATTGTTATCATTTTGTGTTCCCATTGGTCTTTAGGTTTATTCGTAAAGTTTTGATGCCAAACGTTCTTGGTAATGGCTTCAAAGTATTTGGCGCCACACGTTTGGATGACGACGTTCTGAATTGGTATAGCCGTTTGCGGTCGTATTTGTTCGTCCATGAGGCCCATGACGATCTTGTTTATGGTTGTAGCAAGGGAATTATCCACATTCACCATGTCGCAGTAACCCAAGTTGTAAGGGGAATTTCGCCCGAAAAAAATACACGATGCCGTCAGCGGTGAATTATCATTACCTTCTGGTTTGCGAACTCCGTTAACCCCATTAACTCCATCAACACGGATCAAGAGCTGAATCTTCGGAATGGCTTCATCGTTGCCTTCATACTGAAGGGTGGTGAGGCCTGTTGCTGGATTGAGTTTTGTGGAGAGCTTTTTCTTGATGCTTTCGTTTGGATCGAAAATTCGGTCGGCGATTAGTTGCGGCGATGGTGATGGTCTCGGTGGCAATATCTTCTTGCTCATCGTGAATTTTGTCTGATGAGGCAGGGCTATGTTGTATTGCTTTCTGTTCTGCAGTGGTGTATCTTTCTCTGCAAGGTATTGATTGCCTAATCTGTAAAGAATCGTGGAAGCGGGTTGACTAGTCAAGGTGAGTTGGAAGTTGGAAAGCTCTTTGTTGATGGACTGGAAATGGAACTTTGAATCGTGTTGCTTCCCTGTTAGCTTAGTTGTGGCTCCTGAAGCAGAAGGGTCGGAATGGCTGTTGAGTTTGTAACTTTAAAGGTTGGAGGAAAATAGGAAGTTGTGTCGATGTGTTACTGGAGTGGCAGAGTATAGATTGATCCAGATGGAAAGGGTGAGAAGGCGCAGCTCTAAACGGGATATCTAGTGTAGTTCCCGCTAGCGTCATTTTCTAGTCCCAACCAGCTTCAGACTTTCCATTTTTGCCACTTTATTCACTACACATTCAAGTGTTCTCCCTGTCAGCCTTCAAGGCCTATTCGGTGTTGTTTATGAGACATTTCGTATATCTCCTTATCTCTAAACAGGTCCTGATACATAAATTTGCTCCTGTTACATGATGGGAGCTCACTTCAGACTGAAGCTAAATAGAAAAAGTCTGAAGTGTTGTCGAACGCAGCCAGGTCCTGCCCGATTGCCGAAATCTGGGAACCCGTGGTGTCCAAGTTTGCTTGACCAACACCTGCCACATATTGAGAGATCTGAATTTGACGGAGATGAATTGATTGGCTAAGCTAAAAGGATAGAGCTGGAGATATTCACCATCAACAAGGGGGTGAATTGGCTATGTAGTTTGAGAACACCAGTGACGAAAGGGTGTTTTTTAATTGAAGAACTATCCATAAGCCTGTTTACAGACAGAACGACTCGTTATCTTAAGCCTAAAAAGAGACCAAATAACCCCCGAGACGCCGTCACTTCATACCTCATAAGGTCCTCCACACTCAACTAAACTGTATACCTCCATCAATAATCAAAGTCTGTCCTGTCATGTAATCGCTATCCGGACCAGCCAAATAGGAAACACATTTCGCCACATCATCCGGTACACTCAATCTTCCCAACGCAATCGTTTCGCCAAACTGCTTGATCGTCTCTCCTTTCTGAGCGCCAAGTTTTTCACCTAGTTTTTCATCTAACATCTCCCACATCGGCGTGCCCACTATACCAGGCGCGTAGCCATTGACAGTAATTTTGTGTTCGGCGAGTTCCATTGCAAAACCTTGGGTGAAACCTCGAACCGCCCACTTGGAGGCTGAATAATGGGTCATATTCACGAATGGTCGAAAAGCTACTATGCTGTTGTAGAAAAAAATATACGATCAGAGAAGATAACGAGCGAGGAATGTCGAGGGGAGAAGATTTACCTTGCACAACCGAGTATTTTCCCTCCATTTCCCTGCTTTATCATTTGTTTTGCGGCAACACTGTAGCAGTTGAATAGTCCGTAGACATTTATCTCAAACATATGGCGCACGTCCTCCTCTGTCATCTCAAGAACTGATTTGACTTGACTGATGCCTGCGTTGGCGACCATGGTGTTTAGAGGACCAAGGTTTTGCACAGAGGCTTCAACGAGGGCCTCGACATCGGAACGCTTTGAGACGTCTGCTGTATGTCCGTATGCTTTTCGACCGAGAGCTTGAATTTCTTTGACAGTCTGGAAGTTATATGAGTATATGGAAAAGCACACACAATGAAATTTGAGGATATAGGCAAAAATACCTCATCGATTCCAGCTTGATTGAGTGATAGATCATTGATACAAATATCGTAGCCATCCTTAGCAAGTCGGAGCGCAACTGCCTTTCCTCTAAATATGCCTTTAGCGAGTTACAGAAGCTTCGATGTTCTGATCGCTTACATTCCTCTTGCAGCTCCAGTGACAATCGCAGTCCGCTTTCCTTGATCTCCCGTAACCACATTGCTGCTGGATATTTCAGTGCTTGCCATATTGCTCATATGTTCGTAATTTTCTTGTGATTTTACTGTATTTGATGGAAGTTTATGAGAGCGTTAAAGTTCGAAGCTGATTGCAACAAACCAGAGGACATTTATAAGGAGGGGAAGATGCGACCCCGCAGTTGGTATGCAGGTAGCATGTGCTGTCCCACGTTCCACGTTGCACGGCATTCATGTCTCAATGGTTGCGTGGTGAATATCCATCGGTTTCCTCCCATTCGGTAGTAGCCGGTTCACCCTGCCCTGCCCCTGCCTCTCTAGCCTCCGGAAGAGGGGAGCCTCTCGATTTTTCGAGAGAGGGTTTTAGGGGATCTGAAGAGTTCTTTAACTTTACGCGCCTCGGAATAAAATAATTACAAGATCTATAACGGAAACAATGATATTCTAGGGATGGAAAGTTTTCGAATTAAAGCTTAACGTATTCACTTTCTTTCGCATGTTCATTGTAACATCATGTGATCAGAAAGATATGGTGCCACTTCTCATGCCACTTTTTATGCTCTTTGCCACTTCTATGCCATTTTTGACACTACTTCTGGTGCCACTTCGGATGCCACTTGTATAGCCGCTTCTGATTTCAATTAATTCGCTTATCGATGAAATTGGTAAAAAGGCGTTGGTACAGGAAGAAAACAGCAATAGTGATGTCACCTTTTTATCAAGGAAAATGTCCCAGCTTTGGACTTATTGAAAGTCGCTACCGCATAGTGTCAGATATCTGCTATAACATGATGTATTCATAGATCCAAGTCGGTCGCCTGTCGGTGTTATAACAACTAGGTGGTCCTTAGGAAAGTTTCCTACCGTCATTAAATTCCTAAGCGTTTGTTTAGATAGTGCGAAACCACAGATGAAACAAACATTTAAATCAGAATAGCATGTGTTTGGTACGACAACTGTGAGAAATTTATCCCAACACCAACGGGTCTTGTAAGAACACGTTTTCAAGTTCAAAGGAACATCATTTTGAAAACCACGTCTCGGCGATGGAACAGGGACAATAACATACCATCTCTCTTTCACAACAGTGGCGCTAACCCTCCGCTATACTAGCTAACCATGAATTTCGCTCAAAAGACCCGGAGAAGCATTCAAAAGAATGTGCAAAGATATGGAAATGAAATGAGCGACGAGAACTACAGTCAATGGCTAGTGCCATATCATGCCATATCTCCCCAGTCCAATTTCCCGGATACAGACATGATGCTGCAAAGAATTGGGGATATCCTAGGGCCTGTTTGGCTCGCCGTAATTCCAAATACGATATTCGGAAGCGTACCCCGGTATTCATAAAACCTACGAAAACTCTATTCGCTTATCGAATATAACTTTGGATTATTTATATTCCAAATACCGTTTGGATCGAATTATTAACTATTGTAGTATATAGACGCGGCGAATACACTAGATATAGCTCTAAGTACGACGGTTTTAGCTCTCCCATCGCGCTTACGACGTCTGTGAAGAAGGGATTTTATATTAGAAATATATATATATATGTATATATAATTATATATTTAAAGTAGTAGATAAAGTGGATAAAGTAGTAGTGTTTACGCTAGGTGGAATAAGCGAGTTGTGGATTTGGGTGTTGCGATACAGCTTTTTCCTGTACGGTAGATTTGTATAGGACATTGCGCATGAAGCCAAATCACTGTATTCGGAGTGCTATTTTCTGTTCATGCGACGAACGAGCCAAACGTTCTATAGACTCGATACGAGGGGTGACTCGTATAGTGTACTGAACTCCAATTTTGTATGGTAGACCCTGAATCTGTATTCGGAATTACGGCGAGCCAAACAGGCCCCTAGTCTGTTGTATTGTCGAATCTGGTTACTTCTACTGGCGAGTTTAAGAAGACGCAGAATTTTCCAGACAATTTTATCCCAATAATTGTTATTGAGGTGGAAGCAAGAAGGGAATTTGAGTATATGAGATCGAAAGTCGGAATCCCCTTCCGTCGAATACATAGGAGGTGAATTAAAATATCTCAAGGCCTAAACATATCAGGTATAGAAATCAGGTGGATGACGATTAGCGACATGCAACCATACAGCATTAATAAGCTGACCATTCTAGGCACCCATAAAATACGACTGGAAGCCACCCGCTTACAGCAGACAGCAGCGAAAGATGTAGCGGAATATTCAATCCGACACCCGACATCACTCGTGACACATGAGTCCAAATCTGGTAAATCCATAGATTCACCATCTATTTTTGGCTCTACCCACAGCTCTTCCACTTCGGGATTTACCCATACTCTTCAATCTATACTTTCATCTCTGTCAATCAAGAAGTATATTATCTGCAGACCCGAGAAAGCGAGTTCTTTGGTAGGACTGGGACAAATTGGTGTTGCCTAATATCTGGGGTTGCGATATAACTGCTTGGAGCCGAGCTGAGAAGCTTCTGAGTCTCGAATTTCTGAAGAATACTCGTACAGGACTCTGAACCATCAAGATGTTTTCATATTTCTTTCCTGGGCTCTTAGTGGTACTCACCACAGTACTGAGCGTCGTAGCGCAAAATGTCAGCGGCGTTGTTCTTCGAGGAGTCTCACATGGTGGTCAAGCATGTCCGCAGGGCAGTACCGATTTCACACTGAGTGTTGACAAAAAAAGGTATTTCTCACCACATTCCCCCTCTCTATTCTCGTTTTACCTCAAACTTACGAGAATTTATCAGCATCACGGCAAAGTACACAGCTTTCACGTTATCCAGCACGAACTCGTATTTCCAACGCAAGAACTGCCAGATAAACCTCGATATTGCGTATCCGGCTGGTCTTCAGTATGCCGTTTCTGACACCACCTTTTCGGATGCGGTAAACTTTGAGAAGGGGGCTAGTGCACAGCATAGGATATTGTATTATTTCTCCGGGAGTGAGTTGACTTCTCTTATGCTTCCAAGGCTCCGCTCGCTCAGAGTGGATCCGTCCTTTTCACGGCATCAAGATTAACCAAAGATGTTAGGTTCCGACCAAACATCCCTTCAACATTCTTACAATGGACCTCTACATGGGGAGTTGAGCAATACCGAGGTCTCAGCGACCGGTGATCAGATATGGTCGCCATGTGGGGGCAGCTTGCCTTTGAATATCAATAATGCTGTTGTATTGAGGGGGTCGGGACCGGGAAAGATTGATGTGAGAAGTGTGAGTAGTGGGCTCGTTTGGAGGACTTGCTGATTGTTTGATCCGAATGGAGAGGAGGAGCATCGTTTGATTTACCGTCTTTGGAAGGTCTCAAATGCCAATAAATGTTTACGGCTCTTCGTTTCCTTCGAATATTGAGGGATGTTAGGTTAATATGCTCGCATGAGGTCACAACTGGCAATATTAGGTCTCCTTGGAAACACCGAGTTTTCTTCATCCGGGAAAAGAATTGCAGACAAGAATTGTAAGCAAGCCATGGAAGTATCACATGCATACATATCATTGGATACGTTCCTGAGTCGTGATGGATGACTTTGCTGCATCTAGGTAGGTTTTCGGGGGGGAGGGGAGAAATCTGGGGAATGACCCCGCTTCATGATACTGTAGGTGCCCCTTGATGCAACCCCGGAACTTATGATACTGTATGACCATTTAGGGGTTGAACGACCAAAATATCTCTCAAGCCAATTCCGAGAAGATTTGTTCCTCAAGTACGTGATACTCCGTACTTTACCTGAGAATAGTCGCTTTATCCTCCAAAATAGGAAGTCAGCTTAGGCTTAGGCTTAGGCTTAGGCTTAGGCTTAGTACCCACGGGAAACTTCCCCTGCCGGTACGGGTACGGAAGTTCACGCTCACCACGCTCACCACGCCCACCACGCCCACCACCCTTTCCACCACTACCATCTCTCAACGACAGCCCCAAAGTGTGCGGCGCCATTGAATGCAACCTTCCGCGGTCCCTAGACTGCTAAAGGTTAAGGTAAAGGGAAGGGAGTCATCCCCGCAATCATGAACCCCCCCATTCTCGGGACCATGAGGTCGAGAGTAAGAGTGTGCCATCGCCATCCTTATTCTGCCTTTGTCTCGAGCGGTAAGTCTCTATATTTCTTTCAAAAGCTCAGTCCAAATATTCTCCGATTCTATACTCCAAACCCATCTACACGTCCCAATTTGGTTGCAATTTGTCCCCGAGAGATCAGAAGAAGCCCTTCGCAGTATCGCAGCTTATCAGATATGGCGAAAAGAAAGCTGGAAGCCAATGATGCCCCGCAGGTCGTCAATGGTGCCAAAAAGGCCAATGTATGGTCTTCTCCCGGGACCGCAGCTTCTGATTTCCGAAGTAAGTTTCTCCAATTCAATTGTAGAGACGGTGCTAACAATCTCCAGGCGATGTCGTAACTACACCTACCGCGTCCATGCTAGAAGCCATAATAAACACCACCCTTCTGGACGATGTCTTCGCCGAAGACCCTACCACGAATGACCTCGAAAAATATCTTGCCCAACGCACCAACCATGAAGCTGCTCTCTTCGTACTCTCCGGCACCATGGGGAACCAGCTCGCCATCCGATCCCACCTTTTCCAACCACCACATTCTGTACTCTGCGATTATCGCGCACATATACTCGAATGGGAGGCTGGAGGAGTGGCAAGTCTTTCTGGGGCTCTGGTCAGGGGCGTTGTGCCGGAGAACAAAGTGTATTTGACCCTCGAAGATATCAAAAAGAACGTCATTCTCGGGGACGAGATACACGGCGCGCCTACACGGGTCATCTCACTCGAGAATACACTCGGTGGGACAGTCATGCCATTGGAAGAAGTCAAGAAAATTTCTGCTTTTGCAAAGGAGCACGATATAAGACTTCATCTTGACGGAGCTAGGCTATGGGAAGCTGTTGTCTCCGGTGCTGGTTCCTTGCCGGACTACTGTCGAGAGTTTGACAGTGTAAGTCTTTGTTTCTCGAAGGGACTGGGAGCGCCCATTGGAAGTGTCCTTGTAGGACCCCAGAAATTTATCAAGCATGCGAGGTGGGTACGAAAGAGCATTGGTGGTGGGACAAGACAACCTGGTGTTCTCACCGCCGCAGCACGAGTAGCCGTTGATGAGACATTCGGAAAGGACGACAACGGCAAAGATGGATTACTGAAAAAGAGCCATGTTACGGCCAAGAGGATCGCGAAAAATTGGACAGATATGGGTGGGAAATTGTCTCAACCCACAGAAACGAACATGGTCTGGCCCGATCTAGATGATGTCCATTGTTCTGGAGACGAATTCGTGGAACTAGGAAAGGAACATGGGCTACGGCTTCTTGCTGGAGGCCGTTTGGTGGTCCATTATCAGATTAGTGATGAGGCTGTCGATAATTTGGAGCTTGTCATGAAGGAGATTATGAAGAAGAGAGGCCAGAACGGATCTGCTAAGAGGCAAAAGGTGGGTGAGAGAGAATATAAGTGATTGGGTATGAATCGTGAATTTTGTATGAAGCAAGAGGTATATATTATTTCAAATGCTATCATCCTTCTCACGATGCACAATACCCTGGCTTTGGCATATTGTATATAGGTCTTGGTCTGAAACTCTGGCCAATTGAGTCCATGAAGACCCTGAGGAATGTTGGAAGGATTATGGATGGAGAGATGGTCCCAAAGAATTGGTAGGGCCCTATTTGGCAAGTGTGCCTTCCGTACCTTAGCTAGGTAAGTTGGTTCCAGTAGTAGAGGCGTGCAGGGTGGCAGGTTAATGCTCTCGAGCTGGACAGGGGTGGNTCTTGACTATCATACCTATCATACCGCCCGTGATTGTTTAGAGAGGAAGGGGTCAAGTCCTCGAAAGAGAAGGAGCGACGTTGAGTCTGAGTCCCGGCTTGTGACTCCCATCAATCACTGATGGAGAAGTGACCTCGATCTTTTCAGCTCATTCTTGGTCGAACAGTCAGAGGTATAGGCAGGAACGAGCAGAGGACATTTCCTACCTATTCATCAATTTGACAAGGGAAGGAACGACCCCGATACTTTTGCTGAGAAGGCTAGAGTCTATAGCCTGCAGTCTATAGCCTAGTACTGACCGTGTGTGGACTGCTTGCCAGGACATCATCAATCTAACAAGGGAAGGTACGACCCCGATACTTTTGCTGAGAAGGCTAGCCGTACGGGTATAGGCAAGTTCAAAGTAGGGAAGGTACTCCTTGAAGTAGATCTCGAGACCACCTGCAGGCTAGACTTGAGTTTCGTACGGAGGTAGTCGTGCTTTCACCCTCTCGGGGACTAGATTAGTCATCTCAACCTCTTGATTCTTACATACATCTCCATCTCCTGTGAGTCTGTACGTGTTACTTATGCTTGTAGTCTTCACCAAGGTTCGCATCAGTGGCAAAGTATGCTGGGAATACCTTAAGTCAGCTCGACTTCTCACTGGTTGCTATCGAATCACCCTTGGAATTCTACTTCCTAGTCATGTCTAGTGATTCAGCTTGGTTACTCCTCTCATTTAATGGCGATTACATTCACAATTTCCGCAGCCCAGAACATTCATACCCACCCAGAAGCACATCTATAAAAGCACCTGCTCTCTCAAAGCTCCCTTCCCTAATTCTTCACATCTTTAACCATCTGCATTGTCCAATCAAACATCTCAAGTCTTGACATATCACCCATAGCTAAGCAATAAATAAAACTCGAAGACCCCTTACGTCTTCAAACGTCTCAAAACAAAACCCCTGTAATATATTCTCTACCTCTCGCGCTTAGCACTATCAAACACAAGAATGTCCTCACCCACTTCCAGCCCAACATCAACCTGCTCTTCGTCATCCAACCTCCCATCGACTTCCGCAAGCAGTCAGCCAAGCCCAGTCAGAGAAAAGGGAAAATACGTCCCCCCTCAACTGAGAAAAGACTGGAACCCAAACAAATATGGTGATGACGGCAAATACATGGATTCCAAACCCAAGGACATCGACTTGAAACTTGCCAGAGTCGATTACGGTCCCGGATGGCACCGTGAACGTGCTGCTTATACCCCCGTTACGTACCCGCAGAACCACAATCAAAATCAATATCTACGAGTTCCACCCGGCGGAGATACGAGATATGGATTTCTAAGGGAGCTAGAGATACCTTTCTATGCGCCCTTGGCACACCCTGATGCCATTGAGTATGGTCTGGCTGAGAAATCACCAATGTATACACCTCTTGGTTACCTTGATCCCAAGCAGGCTGGAAATGGAAATGACATGTTTGGTGCAAGAGAAGTCCTTTACAATTTCTCGCCAGTCACAAGTGAGGGAGACAAGTATGAATATAGTGGTGACTTTTCCTGTTTTGCAAGCGCTGGCATAGAAAATTCGAGGATGCTTAAGTTTGGTAACGTTGAGACTTGCCCCCCTGGCTACGAAAATGGAGCGAAGGGTCCCGGTGGTGATTTTGGATATGTTGGAAAGGAACTTAAGGAGGGAATCTTTGCAGTTGATGTTGGTTTCATGGATTACCACCCAACGAAGCGTTGAGTTTTTGGATCCCTGACATGGTGAAAACTTGGTCGTGGGTGTTGGGAGTGAAGTATGTTTGGTTGTTGGTGACATCTGGAAAATTGTTCTTTGGAATGGTTGGGGTTGTGGTCATGGCTGCTATTGGAAATCAAGGGCTTGTGGATTTAAAACGAAATGATCGTATTCTGCTTGGCAGGGCATGAGCGAAGTCACCGTTAGGTTGTCAGGAAAATAACAATTTGGTGCACTTATAGGTCCAATAATGTTTTGGAGAAAAGGGTAGAATGATCAGAAAATCGAATACTCTCTGCTTTATTCAAGGTTATCTGTGTATATCATATAGGGGATGTTGTCGCTTCCCAGTAATCTGGACCTGGTTGTCACCAGAGGCTTTTCACGTTTACTTTCTGGGTTTCTAGTGTGCTATGATAGGGTGTATTAGAGCGAAGTATGTGAGTTCCATTGGAAAGAATGCCAGAAAAACTTGGCTTGACTTCCTTTCAGTTTAGAAAAGTAAACACATTCTTTTAGCGAGAATCTAGTTCTGCTTCACAGTGCCTCCAGGCACTTCCAATGGAGGGTACACCTATATTGTACCATGCTTCAGTTGATAAAAAGGCCCAATAAGACCACAGACAGGCGTGGCAGGGTACAAAAAGGCTGAGTAGGCTTATGTAAAAGAAAGCTAGGGGTCGGTTTGTTTTGCGCTAAAGCTAAGCGAAAACCTTAAATGTTATGTCTACCAAACGATTTCGCACACAAAGAACAATTTGATTTGACCATGCACACTTTTTACCACAGCATACTTCCGACACAACGCCCATGAATCCCCTGAAATCTCTTGGAGTATGGTTTCTCAAAATCGGTTTAGAATTGAGTGTGCACAACATGGTTTGCCGGATTGGGTTGACTGGGTCTCCGTACCTCCTTCCTCTGGTGGCCATGTTGCGAAAGCAGAAAGCTTCGCACCTGCAGCGACACAGCGAGAAGAATATTGTGGTCTACATTTGCAACATGGAGACCACAACCATGATTGCGACGGGACCAGAGGTCCTCTTAGAGGGGCCAGTCAAGGTAAGCTGCCCTAGACATTCTCAGATCAGACAATTCTGATAGCCCACGCAGTTGACAACCTGGCATCCGTGCCTTGAATTGAGCGACGACGAGAATGGCAAGACTCGGTGGCGCATCGTGATGCGCACCGAGGACGAGAAATGCGGGACCTTTCTCGTTCTGAGAGAATTGTCCAACGAGTCCACGAGGACACTTTATGTGATCCCACCACCAGTCCCGCAGCAGCCCAGAAATCGACGAGAGCAGAAGCAGGCAAACCATGTCGCGCATTGGAAAAGCCGACAAATTATCATCACCATCCGCCTCGAAGGCCACCGCTGTTGCTTCCCCTCCGTATTCACGCACAAGCCCATTGATTTCGCCGAGATGGCAAGAAAGTCCCTCCAGCAGCCATTTTCGCCGGCCTTCACCCTGTTTCTTGAGGACGACCAGCCCGAAACTCTCACTGTCGCGGTCGCGCTCCACAAAGCGTTCCTCAAGTTCGTCGCAAAGAAATTACTCAATGGCCCCAAGGCAAACCTTCGAAGTCGATCTACTCACGTCACGAAGGGACTCGACCGGGGATCTAGCAATGACGACCAAGCTATTGTCGAGACCAGCGACTGGGAGTGGGGACGCGTAGTTGACACAAGTATGAACGGCATCAAAACTTACCATGTACCCAGAAACTGGACTGAGGAAATGTTCGACAGAGATTCGTCTTACCGCCGATACCGGGTGTTTCGTATGAGCAACCTTCGACACTCTTGGAGCTACGAGGATGAAGGAGAGCAGGAAGCAGACGAGGATTTGGCTGGGGTCGAGGAGATGACGGACCAGATGGAGGAGCTTATGGATGATGGAGAAGCAATCACTCATTGGGACATCGAGGAACCGTGGTGGTTGGAAGAAGTAACAGAAGATACTACGGAGTGAGCCTTTTGGACTGGAATGGAGCGGAATGGGTGGAATTGTCGGACTATTACCTTGGAGTTGACCCCGTTTCCATCTGTGGAGAACCTTTGATATAATGCCAGTCACGATTCCCTTCTTGCTCTGATAAAAATGCATCGATTGTGACACAATAGCGTTGGTTCCTGTCTCTGCTTTCTCTCGCACATCGTAACCTGATAGCGTTAAAGACGAAGCCGGTAATGTATGTATGGCAAACGCATATTAACTCAAACGGAGAGTGCCCATTATCCTTCTCCCGAAATAGGTATGAACCCAAATTTTGCTACTTAGATAGCTGAGGCCACTGCCATTGAGCTCTAGTTGAGAAGCATCCTGCGATATGATAGTGATGCGATTCTGTTTTCCGAACGCCATCTTCGCCACATTCGACCTTGGGTGAAATGATCTATCCGAAACTTTTATTGGACACAGCGACGCCAATCTTTGAAACATAGAATGAAAGATCGGTGCTTCTGTCCTTGCAAGTTTGAGTGTACTGACTGAATGAGGCTCGAAGACAATAACCTTATGGAAGTTGACACATATAGAAGTCTGGAATATCTGCTCCCAATGGTGGTGAATGTCTTTTACTCTACTGAGGTACCTAAATGCCTTCATATTCACCGCTCCCAAAACTTTCCACCTGTAATACATGACCCTCCTCGATCAGAAGCTTCTCCGGTATCCGAAGGAGGATGAAATTCCTGAGATATCATGATTGGATGCACTAGCTGCTCGGGTGTAACCAAGTAAATGCTTGTTTTATATCCATACGTAGAATCCGATGATTAGAAATGTTGAGACGAATGCGGGGCAGTCGTATTAGATCTCTTGAACAACAGTTCAAGGATGCCTTCTCATTTCCACCGCGAAAACACTCTTCATTAGCAAGACTTACGCCAACTACTGCTTTGCGGATGATTTTAAGTATTGAAGATCCACCGTTACATCAAATGACATCAGCAAAGTCTCTGGTATACTACGATACAATATGCTAATCATTATGATTAAGTTATCTGAGCTTCTTTTGGAAACTCCTCTGGAGATACTATCATAATGGCCACTTGATTGGCAAAAGTGCAAGTCAATCTATCAAGTAATCCAACTATTTATTACAAAGGATCTGGATACCACAGAAAATACGAAAGCATATTCACTATCATGAAGTATTATATTACCTGAGCTAACCTTATCTAGAGACAAGCTTTCTGGTTCCCCCACAAACTCTGCACACTCTTACCAAGCTCTCGCATTTTACAAAAGAACTTCAAACCTATCGTAACCACCAACTCATCAGCTCTGAATCAAGAAAGGAGATTCTACTATGAAGACACAAAAAAGTAAGATATTGAGGACTATTTGGTGAAGCGAGTTTGCTTATTTAACTTTGTGTGTACAGATCCTGACCACACAACGTGGTATTTGAAGCAGGAGGCAGTTCATTATGGGAATCTTCTCATTGGGGAAGATGTAGGTGATGGATTTCAGCAGACAAAGGCGGCACCTCCTCTCTTAATACCATCTTCTCCACCATCGCCAAATCAACTGGTTTCACCTTTGTCGTCTCCCAAAGGAGATGTCTCCTCACCTGTCTCACCTATCTCGCCTACCTCGCTTATCTCACCTGTCTTGCCTGCCCCTCTTTCCACCCCTCCTCCATCTCCAACCCTGACCGATTTTCACCCCACCAGCTGCAAGCAAGAAATCATACAAATGGATTCCACAGAATTTGCGATCAAAGGGAATGAGGCGTCGCCAGAAGTTTCTACGAGTTCCACAGGGACCGCTAGCGCCAGTTCGGAACTTGCATTGTTTGACTCTTCTCCGTCCGACGAGGAAAACGACGAGGCGTATGCCGATATTACGTTGGATGAGCTCTTGCAAATTGAGAACACGGTCAATGTTGCAGCTACGACCGACGGGGTTGATGACACAGAGGATACCCATCTCCCTCGTAATTCAGTATATTCCGTGAGACAGGAACCTGGTGGGTCTTCTTCAATGATTCAGACCCCAACCGACCTGACAGAAATTAAAGACACCAAAACTTACGCAATTGTAGCATCTACTGGACAAGCCGAGAACAGAAGCGAGGATGGAACCGAAGCTTTAGACGACGATTACGACTCCGAGGACTCAGAGACAACGACAGAGGAAACAGAGGAAAAACGTCGTGCGGAAGATCGGGACAAAGATCATTATGAGATGGTTATGGCGGGGTTCAAATACAAGGAGGTAATGGTCACTGAGGGCGAGCTCAAACTATTCAAGATTCCATCACTTGCGCGGTATAGAGCTAAGAGATTCTCTCCCTTGAGAATCTGCTGGATACTCCCATCAAGCAGCGACGATACGTATGATAGCGACGACGAGATAACTAGTGATGAATGGGATGAGATGGACATGTCGGAGGAGGAAGGGGAGGTCGAACTGGGTCCCTCTCCTGAACTTTAGCACAATTGTCACGCGTTTTCGCAATTTTGCCATTGGAACATCTTGAAATGGGACGGTAGTAATGATATGAAGATGCGCGCATTGCGGAATCTGGTTTATTGAGGCGAAGCATATACGAACACCAGTCGGCTCATCATGTATCTGCATGGGGGGGGTATTGTGGGGAGGAATTCATTTGTTTCTGAGGACGTCTAATGGGAGGGTCAGCACATCCATGATTGCACTCATCAGATAGAGCAATTCATTTTCATCAGAAAGCATCACCGAAACGTGCGAGGAATGGATTTTAATTCTCAAAAGTGTAATGTAAAATCCCTGTGAGCATCTTCTGATTGGCCATGCAAAGTAGTTTACCTACACTGAAGAGCAGGCTTTTCTTGCCATTGTTAGTGATCCAGGATTGAGAAGGCAGCCAAAAAAAAAACTGCAACGTTACCCGTATACTGGCTATCATACCCATAATCAAAATGCTTATGGAACAAGTTCTTGGGCATTTGGTACGAAGCCCTACTGTAAGATTTTTCCCATCTGACCAGTTTCTTAACAAATGCCATACTTATAGTGAGAAGTGATTATGGCTTTACTTACCATGAGTTTGACAAGAGACCGGAAATTTTGTTAGTGTGTGCTAGGATAATTGCGAACTAGAAAACAGGGGTGTCTTGTAACAGACCCATCACGTGCTCATCAAGCAAACCCAATGAGTTAATTTTGATCTCAGTAAAGGTACAGCGGACCGCAAATTCACTTTGGTATGGTATGGTGACCTCATAAGGAAAAAGGTCTAATCTAGGTAGATTCACTGGCGTACGAGCTTCACCTAAAAAACTTTCGGCTAATCATGAAACCAGCTGACCAGCCTTGGCGCTATCCCCTAACGAGACAGTGAAGCTAAGCGATCGGCTCTACTAAAGACCCTATCAACTTTTGGGAATAGTTGCAAAACTTGGGTGAAAAATGACGGCCCCAGCTTACTAACAGTTCGTGAGAATACGGCGTCATATTCATCCCTGGTCTGTGTTGCTGGACGTGGACTAGATGCATTCATCATATCTTAATATATCCTATCCTTCTCCGTGACCTGTGTTTCTCTCTAGAATATTTTATCAACTACAAATCTGACAATATCTAACTCGAGATATTTGCGATATTTGTATCAAGCAACCCATCCAAATCTCAATACTTCAACTCATACGCACAATCAATTGCGTATTTCTACCGTAAAGATACGCCGGTATACCATTCCACTCGCTGTCATTTCAGTTATCCGATTTAATCTTTTTGATGCACATGTCTATCAGTAAGGGTTCAGATAACACGATGGATGAAAACTTTGACTGGGCCGACGAGGTTAACGAAGCTGTCGATACTGGCATACTTCCAGACTGCAAGACCTCTGAGGTAAGTTGTCAACCAGAACTACCGAGAAACAACGATATCCCCCATACTGATATTAACATAGAAAACAATCAACCACCTGCTCGCTAAGATGGAGCAGTGGTGTCAGAAGAATAAGAACATTGCCACCGGTCCCAACGGATCCCAGCGAAATACGAGTCAAACTAGAGACACCAGCCCAGAAGATACCAGCACATACTACTCCGAAGAACCCTATGCATCTATAGATAATGCAGAATTTGAGCTCCCCTCAACAAAAGAAATAGTACCCTCGGTTATTCAGAGTAGTTCCGACCCATTCGAGGACGCAGAATCATTCGATGTAAGTCCGCTTCTGTCTTTTCTTTCTTTTAGTCTCCTCTATATATCCAATTTACCAACCTTTGTAATCAGGCACTTCTTGAGCATCTCACGAAGACGTTGGAAGCCTGGTCATTCGAGGATTCCAAAATCATTACCGCCAAAAATGTATTTACCGGTACCATCCACAAGAAGCAGGCTCAAAAACCCGAGTTTCAAACATCCAACCCTGCAAAGAAGCATGAACTTACCAGTTATTCCAAGGATGACGAATACGACGTCGATAATCACAAAATCTCCGAAGCCCAGTATATGGATGAGGGCATAACGACCAGCACACCAATTGCGGCGTCCACCTCAGACCAAATGCAAGTGCCTAAAGAATCAGAACATGAAACTGCAGAGTTTGATGTATACGAAGCCGAGGAACCATATATACAGGCACTAGAGCGTTACATCAAAGCATATCCTCGAGCGAGCTTCCCTCCCCACTGCCATTTTCTAAATCTCGAGGAAGAACCGGTGCAGGAACGGATGCCACCTCGCCCTCTCGGAGTACCCGAATGTAAATTGTTGCGAAATACGGACCGAAGAGTCACAATGGCCAATACGAACATGACAACATGTGGCTTTAGCGAATGGATGGAACTTGCGTCCAAGGGTATAAGCATACAAGAAATTACCATTACTTCAGCAGAGAGAAGTTTGATGAAAGACAAGAAGCTAGGGAATTACCGGAGTAAACCTAGCGGATTAAGGAGGAGTTGGACAATTGAATATTTGTAGGAGATGAGGAATTGTTTTTCTGACATTATGTGTATCACGTTTGTGGCGGGAAACTCTCCTAGCAAGTTGATTACTGTTTGCCATGCGATGGAGGGATTGGATGCTTGTGCTGTTGTCTGGTTAGCAGGATTAAGTAAACTTTGGTAAATCATAATGAAAAGAAATATAATATCGCTCTTCAGAATGTGTGATGGTCCGAAAATGGTTTGCCATGCGTAACTTACGTAAGGCATGCTTTTCAGTACTGTGACCTGGTCACAATACTGATGGCGCAACGTAATTTATTACTCTTGTGGCATTTTTGTACAACAAG
>LT855411.1:1822145-1860001 GCA_900184765.1 Hymenoscyphus fraxineus
AGATCTTCAAACCTTGTCTACAGATCTATAAATATGGGCTCTTTCACCATATCCCAATACCTTCAATTTAATCTTTAATTCACACTGTCTCTTTCTCCGAGATCCTACGAGGGACCAGTGCTATGTAGCTTGCAACATTTCAGAATCATAACATCAAGTTTCTGATTTGGCATTATTGTATTCGCAGTAACCGTAACGGTGCTTCAATTGCCCGATAGTTGGAAAATTCTTGAGCTTTTGGAGCAACACAAATTACTATTTGAAACGATTGGGTTCAACTTCAATTTATCAACGAGCCATTCTCTAGGGAAATAGCTGTACTGATTGATATCAGTAAAAGGGTGAGGGCCCTCTGTCCGCATCACTCCGTTGTGGCAGTCATGGAATACCCTTCTGAATGTCTTTGAGCATCTAGACAACCCTCAGATAAACCTCTGTGAACTATTTCAGGCATTATTTATGTAGGGCATACTCTGTCTCAGTTTCCGCCACTCCCATTATCTCGGACAACACACTATATTGCTATTTTACCTGGTACTTTGCTACTACTGACTTGTAGTGGTGATCAATTTCTAACCTCGTTCAAACAACCCAGGATACCGATCATATCTCTCTGCGAATAAGGGCACGTTTCTTGCACAGTACTTGCGGAGAATACAATCTTACAGATGGACCGAAACGGCCGCTGGGACCCAAGCCAGCTCCTGCTTAGTTTGAGGGGAATGCGACGAAATCTTCACCAAGAGGGTCCACAAGGTTGCGCAGCCAACTATATAATGTAAAAGAAAAGTTACGAGCGGTTTTCTTTACCAACCTCTTCCATGTCGAGAACTCTCTTGTTCATCACTGGCTCAGGTGTCCACTGACCAGATTCCAAGTCTTCAGGCCGCACAAACACATAAATACTCTCGTGGAGGAGCTAACGATTTCTAGAAGATCCCTAACAACACCTCGTTTCATCAATATATCTAGGAATCAACTCGGATTCTGCAGCGAACACTTGATACGATGATAAGACCAAACAGAGTCGCCAGATTACCAACTCCAAAAGATCCATCTGCAAACGCGATCTACAATGCGAAACCTGTCATAAGCGTAAAAAGATCGGAATACACGGATCAAATAACATGGCAGAATCTTCTTGCAGACCATGGTAATACTCCCACGGACGACGTGGTGTCCAAAAAGGAGAGAAAGATTCGACCACAAACACACTTTCGTAAGCCCATTGAGTAGGGCTCAGTATAGCTCAACTAATTGTTGTCTTTAAAATGGTAACGACGCTTGATAAGCAACTTCAATATAGATGTAGTTGATTTGGTGGTTCTTGTCTTTCAAAGTGAGTTGGAGCACAGAGACAGGCTGTATATGCAAAGAGGATTAGGGAGTGGGGGAAGCTTCCTATACTTACACTGCTTCCCAGATTTGGCTGGTGGCATGGTGATTTGAATGTTATCGTTTGTGTTGTTCACTGCTTTCCTAACTTTAGGCACAAGCATTTAACACTGTGGGTAATCAGAATTTTTCTTGATATTAAGTCTTTGTATAATCACTTGTGGCACCAAAAGGCATCAATCTGGATAACACAAAATCTCGGTTTTAACTTGATTCCGACACATTTATTATTCTTGACTAATATGTATTAAAATACCAGTTATATCAACCTAAACCTTTGTTATAGGTAAAAACGCTGTTATGTTTACACAATATACGAGAGTAATTCATTAGGTATCTTTGAAGCCTACCAGATCAAAGAGGGGATGTATTGTATAGATGGTGATTAATGCAGAAGGTGTTCAATAATTCGAGGTGCTGACCATAACCCCAATTAGGCGAGATCTAAATTTCAAGTACAGCATGGTCTGGCAAGAGACGCAGTAGGTCTAACCGCTCTGAGCATCACACTTGAGAGTTCCAACTACAGGTCAGTCATACCCTTCTGCCATGTGTCGCACCAAATACAGTTAGATCTGGCCTTTTCTCCGCAAACTACAGGGTGTCACAGCTATTGTATGGCTGAGGTGGACGGAAAATCGTATCTGATAAGGTGAATTCTTTTGATTGTAGCTCTGCTTAGTATCTATGTTCCAAGTCTGTGAACCTAATGCCCTTCACCCAAGGAAAGTAAACAACGTGGTTCGCGAAGCCGTAAAGCCGCACTGTGAACCTTACGCCACACACAGTACGCGACGAGCAAGCCGTCAAGCTGGACTGTAACTCCTGCACATCAATACGTAGTAAACTGTGTCTTGACATACACTTATTCTCAACTCTACATCCAGCCATTACAAGACACAACTCTTGATCAACACCAAGTACCAGACAACAATTCTTTCCTAAAGAAAGGAACCTGAGAGAGACCACTCACGAAAACTAGAGCAACTTTTACGACAATGCCGCCCTCAGAAGACCTCCCAGATATCCCTGATGTTC
This sequence comes from Hymenoscyphus fraxineus, assembly GCA_900184765.1. Classification (NCBI taxonomy): domain Eukaryota; kingdom Fungi; phylum Ascomycota; class Leotiomycetes; order Helotiales; family Helotiaceae; genus Hymenoscyphus; species Hymenoscyphus fraxineus. The sequence continues at coordinate 1,824,579 of LT855411.1, forward strand.
CCAACCTGACTGGGCAGGTTGATGACTTCATGGATGAGATGTTTGACTTCCAGAAGTACTTGGAAGAAGACAACAACCCTGAGAATTTGTTAGTTTCTAATGATAGAGACCTACAAAATTCTAGCTCACCCTCTGAGATCCCATCAAATATTCAGCTTTCTAGGACTTCGCGTGGACCGATTTCGAATCCACCCTCCGAGGTGTTCTCACAACCCCCTTCCAACTCGTCTCGAGGGCATATCATGGGATACAAGCAGAAGCAAGATGAACATGAAAAGCCCTTTGATAGTCGACCCAACCAATCTGATGCGACAGCCACGTTCAACACAACACTCCTCAATCATCCATCCGAATCGAGAAACCATTATTTCACACTTCTCAGCGACGATATGAATGCAGCTGGTGGTGTTACAACTTCTGATTGTTTATACATAAATGAAGTCAACCATCTTAGGGAGATCCATCCGGAGTATCCCTTCTCTAAGATCGCTGCCCTTGCTGCGGAGAAGATGACTGAAGGTTTGATGCTAATCGGCGTGCGCTGGTTGTGCGTTTGCCCAACTTGTCTGGACAATCAAATCCAATTTGATCTCCATTCAAAGGATCCCACTAATTCTACTAGAATTGGGACCAGGAAATCCGACGCCCGAAGCGCTTCCATACCACCGTCATCCACAACACCATTAACTGGCAAGGAATATTTTGACATGTTGTTCCGACAAAACGATACCCCGGCCGTAAACCATACACATGACGACTATCCAAAGTACGATAGTGGTCTTTTTGACCCTCATTTAGGCAATGGGGTGAAGAAAGCATCGAATGGAGACGACTAGAATTGCTGGGACTCTGATGGAGACGTTAATCCGGTGTCAAGGTAGAATGTCTGCCATCTGTCGGAAAGAGAGCGAAGTAAGTTTCATAACTTGGCATTGATCACTTTCGAATATTCTCGGATACTTCTTTCATCAGACGTGTTACACTGGTGGTGGGGGTTTGTGGAAAAAATGGATAAACTTTCTTCTTTATTGCGATCTTATGTGTCATTTGCCATGTTTCCGTACATCAGTTAAGGAGTTCATAGTAAACTGGGAATATACTTATCTTTTGAGACACCAAACTTTTCTAATTAAGTGATGTTCGATGATGAACCCAACCTCTAGAAGCCAGAAGCACGTTTGCTTGTTCATTCTTGACATACAGTACGTACCCTTTACGTTGAATCATTACATCAGAATCGGTTTCCCGAATCGGTGTCGAGAACACCAAGTTGAACAGATACATTAATTAAGAAAGGCACGAATCCTGTGCTGTAAACTCAGCTCTTCTCCTCCCACTTCCAATTGCTGATCCTCTCGATTGCTCGATTCGCTGCAATAATTGCCTTCAAACAGGGACGGAACATATATATCTAATAGGAGAAGTCCGCAGTTGAAAGGAACCCGAATTCTCTCATTGACTGTCTCATACAGATGATTTACTACTCAGAACTTCGTTCCCGTTACACGAATAATTTGTATGTTTTAAACCACATAATTTGCAAACAAATCCTTTTTCCTGAAACTCAACTCATGAAACGCTTTCTGACACGCACTGCATATGACAAGTTTGGAAATTGAGAGACCTAAATTCTTGTTCTTCCCAATATGAATCCTTACGCATACAAGTAGAAGTTGCAGAGACTTTTAGAACACCCGTGGACACCTGCACTCCGCTTCTAGTCACGTGACACTGAGACTTTCAAGATTCCCTGGGGACAATAGACCTTTATGAAGTCATCTTTGCAAAAGATTACACTTCTTGTGCGTTATTGAGCCTTTTACCCTTGCCCAGAGACTACGGAAATCCCCCATTTAAATTTGTGCGACTCAAGTTGAAAAGAGCTTCTCTGACTAAGCCGTCCCTCCAAATAGTTCCTAGCTCGTAAGCGAGGGTGGGATCGTCCCCCCTTTTCGCCTAATTTATGCTCGAGCCCCTTCGCGCAGAGTCGCCAAAACTCAACCGTCCGAGTTCCAACGAGCTCTTTAGAAAAGGACCTTATATATATAGTAGCGTAGATGGATATACTACCAGAAAGCGCTTAGCGCTAGTCTATGCAGTCATGTGAAGTGCATGGGCGCTTTGGGGGAACTTTTGGCTGGTGAATCAGATGTGAAAATTGGGGCTTCCTGGAAACAGAGGATTCTAACAGGTCTGGGTGTTTAGGCAGCAAGGCTAGGCCGAAGTGTTGGTATACCCCTTGGCCTACCCCCCTGTACTATGGCAGGTGCGGTGTGGTGCGGGGTGGAAAGCCGCGAGGGGGAGGGTGGTACTAAAGAGAGGCCTTCATCGATCTTCCAAGCTTCCACTACCATCATTCCTTCCCTCGCTGAACACCACCACCACCACATAGCGATCTTCTCTGAGAACCTTTCTTACATTTACTGTATCGAATATTGTATCAACAACTCGCTCTTTGGAAGACAAGTCTTTGGAGTATTGCCCAAGAGATTCGAGGCACCCTTCAAACACCAAGAATTTCGCGCAAGCAATAGTCGAAATGAATACCTTCCCATCTACACACCATCAGATTAGCCCAGTCATCCCAACACAAGGCAAGTAAATCCCAATAGCCTGTGAGGGTTGCCCCGCCTCTCGCAGTTTGTGACGAGCTTACCCCTCTAACTGGTTCCGCCTTTTAGGTGACCACTCTTCTCAGCTAACCCCCGCCACGCCAACGATGGCTTCATACCAAGACGAGCTTGACGGTCAAGCGATGCCTTCCCAGGTCTCGAACAACGGAAATAGCATTATCGAAAATGATCCCATGCCATATGATGACATTCTTGGTTTTTACTCGAAGCTAGATAAAGTAGATGAAGATTGGGCTGAATTCCAGCGCCAACTATCATTGTATCAAAGCATCGAGCATACTGGGGATGAATTGTTGCATAGTTCTTCCAACCCCCTCCCCGAGAAAACCCCACATACATTTAGTGATACCGATGACATGCAAGCCATGGCTCGTCCTGATATCCACAGCGACGCGATGCCCTCTCATACAGGAAGCAACAGTCTTGAGTCTATGCGGCCGCAGCCAAACAACGTTTTTACCCAGGACCCGCCAAACCAGAATACATTTGGCATCGGACTGGACGAAAATCGATCAGCGGACATCGATAACTGGCCCGAATTCGACCATATGATAGATGATGAAGTCCATGAGTATTGCAAAAAAGTGGAAAAAGAAATTGCACAGGACCTTGAACACCGTCAACAACAACAGCAGAATAAGCGCAAGCGTTCTGTTCAGGATATCGATGACGAAGATGGCGAAGACGTCTCCAATGAGCAAGAGGAACTGCAGGAGGGTCCAATGTCGCGCTCTAATAAGAAGGCAAAGGTGGCCAAAGATGGGAATGGAAAGCCATCAATGGTAAGTTGTTAAGAACCCTAGACTTCTCTAGAACTCTCTACTGACGATCCCATCAAAGCAGTCTTTGAATGGCCCTCCCGCCCCACAGAAGGGAGTCCAGAAGAATGTCCCAGTCGCCAATGCAGTGGCCCCTTCACAAATGGCTAACCAAGTGCCCCAAGCAAAGCCAAAGACAAGCGCGAAAGTGTACCGACCCATTCCTCGGCCCTATTTCGACAACGACTCGCTTGTCGATACCCAAGGTTGGCCCGTACCGGGGTTCAAGCTGAGAAACAACATCAGCTGGGAATTCTACAAGAATGCACCCGCAGAACAGAAGGAGCTCTACGCGGCGCCTCCAGGTAAATTACGAGAAGATTTACCTCCTTTGGAACATCCACAGTTTGGAATCCGAGAATGGTTCACCAACAAACTCAAATGGAATGATGGACCCCGGACTCAGGCTGAAGCGGAGGACTGCTTGATAGAAGCTGGGAATACCGCGCAGTGGGAGTTTAAGCTTTGGGCAGAGGGACTTTGGCACAACCAGTACCAGCTGGACTCTAAAAGGTGTAGAAACGCCTGGAGAACAGAAAAGACGCGCCGTGCCAAGATTGTTGCTCAGAGAGCGGCGGCGGCGGCAGCAGCAGCAGCAGCAGCAGTGATAGTAGACCAAGATCAGCAGGATGAGGTCACAGTAGAGAACGAGGAGGAGATGTGAAGGGATTTTTCTTCTTCTTTCTTTCTTTATTCATTGTTCATGGTGTACAGTACCTAGTAGATAATTCATGAATTTCGTACTTTAAACCCTATTTTTGTGCAAAGACCATACAATCTGGGATATTTCCATGCGAATCACCAAGAATAATCTCCAAAATAAAAGTTGGGAGTTTTCCTTCCTTCATTTTTCACTTTCAAATCAGATAGTCCAAGATTGCTAGCAAAAACGCAACACGCGCACCAATAACTCCGTCTATCGCGAAAAGCACGAAACGCGTATGTCGCTTCCCGAGTATCAAGCCACAGGTGCACTCGTGCAATCAAACCTGGAAGTAGATACCAAGTGTCCACTTCAATAGTATCTTCCAGTAAAACAAAGCTATTTAGTAAACCTGGCCACAGCTCTAAGGATTTGAGCCTCGACTTGACCCACTTTCAGTGCACAAGTGCACCTGGGCCTTGATACTCAGGAAGGGCTAGCCGATAGAATGTAAAGGATGAGTCACAAAGAGACACATAGGTGCGTTTTCGTCTTTCATCCGTCGCCTATCAATTTACCCCACCAGAGGATGAAGGATGACAATCCGCTGGTGAAGGGGATTTGCACATCCACGAACTACCACTGAACATCGCTACACATCCCTTGGCGCCCCTGAAGGAGGCCTAGTATCCCTGCATAGCCATAGGGGGGGTGTCGAGGCAGGATTATCAGGTGATCACCACCTCTGGTAGGGTGTAGAGCAGAGGGTTAGATCTATACATATACAGCATACCCAGAGTGCCTATCCGCTCATCAACTTGAGAACGGACACCTATCTCTTGTGTGACCACATATCTCAACACCATCGCCCACACAAAGTTATCGCTAGATCTCCTCAGCATCCTCTTAGTAAATCTAGTACAAGACATTTCTTGTTATTAGATAAATCTTCAAGATGAACACCCCAAGACCCAGCCGCGAAACACCTCCACCAGCGGACCAAGATACCTTAGGGTTAAATCTTAATCTAAACCACACACCTCAAGGTAAATATACATAATTAATCCAAGAACTTGTGGACTTCCCCTTCTAACCTCAAACGACATCTACACTGTTTGAGGCGGGCTTCTAACTTTACTCTACACAGGTATCCAACAACACACGGATGACCTTTCGATGGCGCAACACCCAAACTCCTATCACGATTCGATGATGCAACCTAACTTGAGTATAACACCAACTCGAAGTCTCTTCGACAACTTCAGCGAAGTCATGCCTTCTTCGACTTATTACCATCATGATCCGACAATGGAACCCGACTTGGGCGGATCATCAGCTCACAACCCCTCGGGTATCTCCAGTGAGGGAACGACGTCTTCGTATTCTCAACACAACCCTGACCCGAGGAATTCTTGGTCGGAGAATCCGTATATAATGTCAGGTTCATTCGAACATCGGTATAGTAACCCGATTTCTATGCCTTCCATCACAGGCGACTCGACCTCCGTAGATCGGGCTGGGTGGCTTTGGACTACGGATGAGCTCCGTAGCATGGTCGAAACAATGCAAAGAGAGAAGAACAACCGAGTTTTTGTACCGCAAACCACAAGTGACTCGGGCTTTGAAAGCCAGGACCAGTTGAATGAAGACAGATCTGGCACCCAAAACGAACAAGAGAACCCTTACACTACTACAAGTTCTCTTTCCCAGTTCGAAAATAGTAACGGAGAGGAGTCTTTCGCTTATGCCGATGACCACTTCGCGGATTTCGACCCGGCTACGCCACAGGACACACGTGATCCAGTGTCAACACCAGATCAAGCAATGTGGGATCTCCCCCTAAACAACATGGATAATAATGCGATAGCCAATATCGCTTCTGGAAATGGACACCCCGTGCCTACTTATAAAGCCATGGCAGCATTGAGATGGCGGAACCGAAGAGCACAGGTAAGACTCACAGCACTTTAAATATCCATGAGAGCTTCTACTGACAATTCCACTAATAGCGATCCCATGTTGAGTCTCTCCTTGAAAGAAATGGGGGACAGAATAATGGCACGATGGCTGACCACGGATCCAAATCAGACAAGGCCAGAGCCACACATGGGCGTAAGCGTAAAGCTGAAATCGAAAACTCGGACGATACAGGCGCCGACGCAACTCCCCCACCTAAAAAGAAGGCGATAAATGTGAAGCCACTTCGAAATATTGATATGTTACTTCAGGGAAACAAGCCGGATCCAAATTATTTCCCTCCGGCGAGAATTCCAGGAAAACATATGAAAATGGATTTCACACCAAAAGCCCGTATCCCAGCAGATGATAGTCCTACGGATGATGAGGCGTTTACCCATCGCGACGGGCGGCCTACAGAGAAATATAAGGCTGAGCAAAAGTCCAAGAGAATGCGATGGGTACTAGGAGCTTTTGAAGCAGCAGATGGCAACGATTCTTCTGTGCACGCTGCACCGCCTGGTGGTATAAGACAAGATCTTCCACCCTTCACTCACCACAGATATGGATTGATGCGATGGTTATTAGACAGACGGTCTCCTCTTGTCCCTGCCACTGCCACACTCTTAGACTGCGTCCAATTCATCAGAGATGCTGGTAATGAGATGCAGTGGAAATTTAAGAACTGGGCCGAGGGCCAAGCTTGGATAACCTATCAACAGGATAGTCGAGCTTGGCAAAACGCTCATAGACGGGAGAAGGCTAGAAAAAAGGCCAAAAAATAACCGCAAAAGGGCAAGAAGTAATGAGGTGTGGGCTGCCTAAGATTGGCTGTAAACAGAAGGATAAACAGACAGACCAGCAAATCTACCCATACCTCAGAAAATCTAACAATGGAGACGAGAATGGATAGAGCCATGGGTCAGCATAGTCGCTATATTTCTGGGGGTTTCTCTTTCTTCCGTTTTTCTTAGTTCTTTCTTAGTACAGTGCACCCCTTAGAGATGACTATGAGGTCAACAAAATACACATACATTTTATTCCAAAGAACCTCCTAATGACGCGAAAAGTGTGAATTCTATCAAATCTGAATATAACCTTCTAGAAAGAGAAAACAGTGTCAACCAATCGCTGTGCATATATGGCGCTTGGCAGAGTTTGAACCAATGATAACTATACAACCTACGGTAGTGAATTTAGAAGTGAGTAGAGATATTTTTACAGTACCTTAGTAGATGCTTTTCATGAATATGTCAAGTGAATGAATCAAGGCTCAAGACCTGACAAGTGCCTTATGTAAGCCAGAGACTTGCTAGTCTCCATGCTATACAAAGAAACGTTTATATACATATATATGAGTGAATTAATAAAAGGCTAATTCTGTGATCACATGTTTCCTTGCCATACCAATCAAATCTCTTAGAGCTGTCTATGGATACAAACTAGCTCCTTCCCACAGGTACTGGCTCAACTATCATCACCAGAATTCAATATATGAAACCACGACTCCAGCAACTCAACTTACCCTCCACTGCCAACAACAGCAATAGCAATACCTCAGGTTAGTACTCTCCAGTTGTTTCTAGCCACGTGCTGTTTCAATATTGTTGAGCGAGCTGTGCAAACCATTTGTACCAAGCTGAATCCACCTGGTTGTTATAGATTATATTACTAGCTACCAACCAGTCTTTCGCAAACTCTGCGATGGCGTTCCATAAGCAAGAACACCGCGAGCTCCCTCAATAGACAATATCACATCGCATAACGACCAGAAAATGGAAGATCCTGATGGATGCGGATCTACCCAGTCATTATCAGCACTCAAACGCTGTCTCTTGCAGCGATATCACTATGGCAGTTGGGCCAGTAAACAAGAGCGACATGATGAAGATGAACTCGCAACCTACAGGTGAGTCTTTTGAGGCCCAAACTGTACTGTCAAATGACGCTAACTGATGGATGCAGACGGACACTGCAGGCAATACATAAGACGATGTTAACGTATAAGTACCGTGAGAGCAGAGAGACAGAGGCCAGGATAACTTAAATACCTCAAATACTAGGACATTTGAGCTAGCTGGATAGCTTGAGTTGACCAAGAGGCAAAGAGAGACACCAATAACAACCAAGACGAAGGCTATAGCACTGGTCTCTTATTCATGTGAACCTGTTGCGTGAGGAAACCAGAGAAGGGCCCCGTCGCTGGATTCCACAAGAAAAGGGGGCTAATTCTGCTTCGAACATTCCATCGCTCTTTATATCAGTATCAGTATCATATTAATTTGCATATATAGCCGCAATAGATACCTATCCGCCCAGCAGTGTATGTTGAGACTTGCACTTGCACAAATGATAACGTACGTATCATTACATACTGTTCAGTTGACGATGAATTTCGCAGATCGCTCTTCGCAAAGCCCCTCGCATCAAAATACCCATGCCGTCGACTTTTTTATTCAATGGCAATCACAGGCTCATTATGATCTCCACCCCCCGTTATTTTGCCCTGATGTTGGAGCACAAGCTCTACCGCAATGTGGTTTTGCCGATTTCCTTACAGAATTGAAAGTCGTCTGTGATGTGATACGAAAACAAGACAAGCTTGCTGACCGTTACTAGGTAGAGTTATAGCTCTTTATTCCCCTAGACCACTATGGAGGACCTCCCATATTCATACAGCTTAAGACCGTTTTGTTAATGGTTGTTGAGAAAGTTTCGACTGAAACTGAAGCTCTGTACACCAGGCATTTGCTGAGTTTGGGCAAATTTGGGCTCATTTCCAAGCACAACTACAGCTGGTAGTCTACCACACTAAAGTTTGCCACACTCAGGCTTTCCCAAAAACCTGAGGTGGGCTTCTGAGAAACGAGCTCAATTGGAAGCTAGTCTTTGCCGAGATAAACCGCGGGAGAAACCGAAAGCGAGCTGTTCTCTACCTAGCTAAGCTCCACCTGGCGCTATTTGGACGCTTTCCTCGCATGCTTTTCGTTATTTATGAAAGTACTCAAATATGGGCATTCAAGCAACGAAGTTCGCCAAATATTTGGGAACGGAATTGGCAACCCATCGTTTTTGCACTGCGGATGGAGCAACTGATTTCAGGGAATCATACAGTATGTGGGCAGCAGTTTTAGCCGTTCCTATGCACTGACGTACTCACTTCGAATAACTTCGCGACGAGAGTCGAAAGGCTGCCACGAAATCGAGTTCTTTCGTCCAGCACAGCACAATACTTCCATATGCCTATACGTATTTCCGATTTGACAAAGCGAGTTGCTGATACTGGCCTTCCTGTATCAACTATAAAGTCGCACGATACAGACAACGATAATGAGATAATGTTCTACAATATGCTTGGCGCCACAAGATGGAGCTCTAAGCTGTAGACAAAAGAGGAAAAGAGATGAAATAGCGGTGTGCCTTCTAGGAGGTACGGTCATTCAAAACAGCCAAAAAATCGAACCAGAGGTACCAACTCGAACTATATCGGATTGAACCGTCGATTCCTTGTGTCGAGGTAAGCTGTCTCCATTTTGAGCCTCACGATACTAGGCATCCAGGTGAACAAAGAGCAGGAGGCGCCACCAATTGTCGCTGCGCTAGCCACGCTGGTATCACACTTGACCATTTGCTATCATCTTTATCGAAAACACCAACATGAACATCCAGCGAAGGAAACCAACCACTAAGTTTTGCTAAAGGTAGGAACCTCTAGAATTCCTGAGATGGTCAGCTAATAGACTCATGGGGAAGTGTCAGGCTGATAATAAAAGGTCCCTTGAACACAGAAAAATAAGATTGCTATTTACAAAGTATCATAAAAACGCCATCAAGACACCAGGAAGAAAGAGAGCCCCATCATCGAAAAATGTCTCGTGTTCATAAGGCCTCATCGTTCCAGACGCCACTTTCCTCGACGGCTGAATGTGTCTTCTTGACCCGAATATATTTCCTAACCACAGCCTCTGCTTTATCCAACTGAGCTCTTGATCTTCTTCCCCGTGAAAATCAAGCAATAGTGCAGCGTTTGATTTGAGCTCAAGATCTGATCCTTTTGCTGACCGAAGAACATGACCAGAAGCATCTGACGATGGTAGTTTCCTCCTAGCACCCGGGGAGTCGATCCAAAGTATTGGTACCCCAAACACCCTACGAGTCCAAGATACTCTTATTTATAAAACGACACAGAAGGAGTATATAGCGACAGAAAGGAATTATATACATAACGACACAAGAAAAAGAATGCAGGCCTTGAAACCTTATCATAAGTCTTCGTCTCTGTGATGCCTTGACATCTACAGAAATACAAGGCTCGTAAGGTGCGGTGGCATCCTACAAACACGAGTCCTCAAGCTAGCAAAGATTTGTTCCTCAAACGCATTAATCTTTGGAGGCAATAGATGGCAAGCAACCAGACTGGTTATTTGATGACCGAAGCCGCATTGACGTATAGATGGAATCCAAATCGCCTTTTTGGTGGCCTACCATCCATTGCCCTGGGCTATGCCCTTGTTACTAACGCTCAATACGAACTCAGAGCTTAACGAGTGTTGAGATTTCCAAAATTCTACCTTAATAGAGGAATCGAGAGCTCTTTGCAACAAGTTTTGTACTTTCCTCTCTCAAACAGCCGTTTCTTCGATTTTGTGAAGGCTTGGGCTAGGTGGAGCTTTTCAGCCTCTCCTTGATAGTTTGTGCAAGAGCCGTGTATAATTGCGCCTCAATTCAAAGCAATACTGGCTAGTTTCTGGTTTTGCTGGTCGATCTCTTCCGCGTACCTTGCATATATATTAGGATCCAAATGAAGTCTCGATGTGCCATTCCAAAGTCATAAGCGAGAGCTATGACTTGGACCCCTATATTTCTTTTCGATTTGTCCAATACTTTCTTTCCTTTGTTGCTTTCATTGACGGAACCCACTATTTCCTTATATTAGTCTCCTACTATTATTCTGACAATGTTTGTGGGGCACGCCTACGAGTGTGATCCTCATGCAATAAGCTTACCTATTTTTGTAGTGTGCTCGATCCAATATTGAGTTGTGCCTTTGAATTAGCCGTGTTTTGATGTTCGTCGCATGAGTAAGGCATGGCGGCAGATGTGATTGGTCATATATACCATTTATCACTAACCCCACATCTCACTCTCTCCTGACTCGCGATCATCTTGACAAATATCGCTCTGTTCAATTCAACAACTCAGCAGCATGAAATGTGTCTGTTCAGGTCTGCTAGCCCCTCAGACCAGAAAAGGAGTCGTTGTAAGCATAATTAGCTTACGGATACCGTGGATTGGAAGTGACAGCTGGAGGTGTGTTTAAAGATCGTGGAGGGCTACGCAAAGGACAAAGCCGACTGCATGTCTTCGGAAGGTTAATATGTGTTCTGTCCGAGAAGATGTGTGGTAGAGATATTCCTCGAGTGTCCATCAGAAATCCATGGATGCCGTCCCCCTTGATACTAAGTGACACCACGTCAGTTTCCACTGATCTCGCTGGATCTGCAAAGCTGAGCTAACCTGACATAACGAAAGGCATCTCTTTCGCCACTATGACCTTTTTTGGCTTCTCTCAGGCGAAACTTTGACGTCCCCAGCCTAATCTCTCAAGTCAGCGGCTTGGAAATCAAGGCGAGTATTGTAAAAGACAGAAGTCAGCAAATCATGTGGAAGGCAAGCGAAGTTCTCCAACCACATGTGATACACCACATGGGGAGAGATTAGCTACCATTCATAAAGTGATCTCAGTTCTGCATTCTCTGACAGTATCTGGCCTTGAAAAGTGCCAGAGCGAAAAATAGTGAATATCTGGAATCTAATCTAAATATAACTTCAACAATTCTGATTGATTGCTCAGGTTGTTTCTACCCAAGCTATCTGGGAATTGTTGTTCTTTTAGGCATATTAACGACCAGCTCCTTCTACTGCTCGTACATAGCTTAAGCACCTACAACTCACCTAGATCTCTTTGTATTTACAGAGAAATACCTGCACGTGACGAAACAAAAGGGTTAAGCGAGACACCTCAGAAGCAACTCTTGGCAACGCCAATTTTACTTCTGAAATATGAAATCTATACCTTGCATTTTGGACAAATATACACACAGACACCCCACCCGTACCTCGGCTTTAATCAATTGTATATATACTTGCTCCAGTGATGGTTGGCTATTGCCGTCGCCTCCTTTTGTTCTTCTTGCTGGAAAGATGAACTTAGGAGTATGAGTCAGTGAAATAAAACTTATGAGAAAACGAAAAGAAAGTATAGTACTATACTGCAATATATAATATGAGAAGAAGGTAAAGAATACATAAGGCGAATTAGGAGGGCAACGGGTGCTTTTCCCGTTTTTGAAACAAAAACGGGAAACCTGCATCATACTCAGGAACTATTCACACAGGCCCTCGAAAGCAAGGAACTGCATTCATTGGTCACTTAAATGTTCGTTGGGTAAATGAGCACAAATAGCCAACCTCAATGTTTCATATAGCCCCGCGCGAGCAGATATTTGGCTTCATGAGAAGGCAAACCCCCAACACACCCAATATTCCAGTTTGGTGTTAATCCAAGAAGGACAGTTATGGGTTCGGGGTGTCTTTGAAGACACATTCTGACCATCCATATATTTGTTCAAATTGGGACCCACAGGCAGTGTTCACACAAAATCCCTCTGCCCATATGCAACCGAGCTGCCATCGACTGCCCACAAGCCCAAGCCGCTACACCCTTCTGTGTTCCATCACGATCATACTGACTCTCTACCACTATCCTTGTTTGTTGTTTTGTAGAAGTCGGGTATCGAAAGGACGGACAAGGATCTTTCTGAGATACATGTATTACCAGTCATCGTTGGGATGATCGCAGGACTCGTGGCATGAATACTTTCTAGGATTTGATGTTGAGACTAGTGGGTTTCTCACTAGTTATTCTAACGAGTTCTGCTGTATGTGTCAGTCAGGTAATGCTGCTCTGAAATGGACTGGTTATTTTGATATCTTACCAGCTCTTATGCCCAATATCCACCGCAGACAGGTCTGGTGAGGTACCAGCCTTCTCTACCATGGCTCAACACACACATTTTCTCTCATCTGACCAACAGATGTTTTGTGAGATGGTTGTATGAACTTTCCTTGTTGCCTTCGTTCTTATTCGTAATAGTCTGCCTTTGGGTGCTCGATTCTTCGAGAGCAAGTGCTCAGCTCAGTGGACGGGCGGGTAGTGGGGAGCGCCAGACAAGTGAAAGGACACCTGTCTTGGTTGCCATTTCAGCCTGCTCAAGTTCGGAGGACCGGAGTTTCTTAAATGGGTACCTGATTTGGAGAAATTCTCCTGTTCCGGTTCAAGGTGTTTGGTTTGTTTTTCTCATCATAGAGCAGACCCCAAAAGACTGGATGCAGGTTCTTTTCTGCCCCCATCACCCAGGCTTTCCCATATGAACGTTGATATGTGTCTTTTGTTCGTAATTGTTACTGTGAACACCATAAGTAAGAAGCAGGTCAGCCGGTAGATTTGGGAGGAAGGGTAGAAAAACATGTACACCGAAGCTGGATAGCAGCAGTATCGTTTTTTTAAAAGGAAGACCTGTTCATAGGTATTTAAGGCAAGCTTTGAAATCCTTGTTACACAGTCAGCATCATTAAAGAAGGATGCAAGTGTGACTTACAAGAAGCTTTATACCCCCTACTATATTTGCAAAAACAGTACCGCGGTTAAGGCATGCATATGAGCAGGGACAAATTTGAGGGAGAGCTGAGACTATTCCTGAGACAGGAGAAGCTACTTTGATAACTTTCGAGGCCCTTCTGAATGTACTCTGGAGTTTTTGCTCCTGTATTAATACTTTGTATTTGGAGTTGGAAGTGGATATTGTTGGGGCCTACCTAGGAAAATACTTACCATGCATCATGAAGACTCCATAAAGCAACTACCCCGTGATTTGTTGATGTTTTCTAGGATGCGATTAGTGGTGAGTATACACAATATAAACAAACAAGGTGGCGGGAGGTCGTGCACTCGCTTGATTTTGCTTTCTTTAATACTTCTGTCAGTTTTGTATAGTTATTCTTTTCGTATCAGTCGATTGAAAAGCCTTTCGGAGTTTGTGTTCGTTGCTAGAAGATGCACCAAGCTTTTGAATAATAATATCCTGTTGTCAACACTTTAAGACTCTGGAACTCATCCTAAAAAGGGAACCCACCCCTACCTCCTACCCCCATCCTACCCCCAACCCCTACCCACTTCACATGAAAAGGTGAATTTGATCAGCATAGCCTATCAACTCTTTCTACGTAGATGCTTTGAATCTGCTGATTCGAATAACACATAACTTATAAATTACCAGTCTCACTCACCAGTGGCTCGTTCGGCCAGAAACGAAAATTTTAGAACTATATCCTATCGTAAATGAGAAGCTAAAAAGAAAAGTCTCCAGCTAAAATCAAGCAAGTGCGCTCAAGCTGAGCGCAAACAAAATAGGTTCAATTTTCATAGATTTATTGACGCTGAGAGGAGCACCAAGTGAAGGCTGTTGGAACTTGGGTCGTCGAAAAGACGCTTTACGTTGGAGTCATGGTACGCCAAGAACTGCTTTTTCAGGAGATTCATTTCATCTATCACTGCTGAGTTTTCCTTTTGTTCCTTATTATCTGCCCAAAAGATTAGCTTCAAGACTATTTAGAAAGCGATCAACAACAACTCTTCATATTCCCGAGTCAATATGGTGATCGAATAATTTATAATAAATCAATGTTATCTCTTTTGCGGTTTCTTGTGAAATAGGATCAAAAGTAAGGGCTAGGTAAATTATAATTGTGTACACCCTAGTCGGAAAAGATCCTTGAATAGACCGTATAGATTGTATACTAGGATCAGGTAATCTAGTACAAATTCACTATTCCGTTGTTTATTTACTTGCACTTAATGGACTATCATTTGAATATATAGAGATTAGAGTATTGAAGCAAGAACATCTATTCTCAAGGGTCTTGGAATTGATTATTCTTGAAATCATCACCGAATATTTATGTCTTAGTAGTTTATATATAGGCCATGTCTAGAATATCCTAAATGTGACGTCCCTGACTAGAACGTCACGACTAGGCGAGTCAGGTGACTCGCCTCCTTGGCTTCGGGTATATAAACCCAACCTCCCGGTTGACAAGAAAGGTGGCAGAGACCTCTTTTATCTTATCCTAACCTAAATAAAACTGTTATATATTATTTAGCTAGAACAATTAAAGTGATTTATCGAAAACGATAGTACAACAAAGACAATTGTTCTAGAAATTTAACCATTTTAGTACTTGAAATTAACTTGCGCTAATAGTCCAAGAAATGAATCTCTGCCACTTTTCTTGTCCACCGGCAGCCACCTTTGTACTTAGAACTCCCTTCTTCTCTCTTTAGCTTCAAATCCTCGCTTACGAGCTATGACTTCAATTCACTTTGTTTACGGGTCTCACCCGTATCCTTTTTTGTAAAGACGAAGCGAGAATATTCCTTCGTTGTAGTATATATGTACCTCTAGGATTTCAAGTTTGCAATGCCTACTTTTAGTCTTGGTACTTACTATAGCAATACTACTACTTGATTAGCCCGGAGCAAGTCAAACCAAGCCCCGTAGCGCGCCCAGGCATTATTCCGATCGGTCCGACCGCTCAAATAGGAAATCGCAAACCTAAAAGCTAGGCTAATTGCTACACGGGTTTAACATTTTGCTAAACGGCTTTGAAGTAACCAGGATCCCCATGTAATATATAGTGGAGAGCCAGGTACCTGTAAAGTTAATAAAATAAAATAATTCGATTATCCTATAACTATACTACTGTCAGTCGTATACCTCGTACCCTCGCCGTCGCCGTTGTATATCCTATCTACGAATACCCTTACTATCGCTATTATATCGTAATTACACCCTGAAAAATAGAATAAGGCTCTCGTCCTTTCGACTACTCTAGGACTCTTATTATCCGAACAGTTTAGTCGAAACTACGAAGTATGATTTCTTCGAATTAAATATCTTTAATTTATAAAACACTAAAAATACTAAGTATATAACATTTAGCGACGGCGAGGTAGTAACGACGACGATCGTAGTATTACTTTGTACTAACCTAGGGCGGCTTTATTAATACTATACCTAGTAACCTACTATAATTTAGTTAGGGTCCTAGTTATTTCAAAGCCGCGTAGTAAATGCTAAATCTAGATATACATATTACTACTAAGAGATAGAATTAATTTTATACCGGTTTTATTCTTCTTTCTCCTTTAAACTCACTCTATTATTTATTATATATATAAGTACTATAGTAGAAATAAAATAGACTTAAGTTCTCATATAAGTAGAAGTATAAGCATGAAAAGGTAATAGTTATCGACGTTTGAAAAGTGTATGCAAGTATTACAATCTATTAGAAGTATACTATTAAATCCTAGGCGAGGAAAATGTAAACATCACGTGACCTAGGACCTGGACCGCAGGCCAACGAATCAAATGAGCTATCATTCTCTGGGCTTTTGATCAACATACTAAATTTCAATAAAAGAGTGGATCAGGGAGCGTTTTCAAGTCACTTGGTACACGTTTCAACGCCACGTGTGACTGATAACGATAGTAAGAATAGTACTCGGTACCACAGCCTTGAAATGCCCCACACTCATGTAAAGTGACGCGTATGATCGGCCCATCTCCATCCGCTTTTAAGGTGTTTCTAGCATCGTCCTGTACATTAATTCCGCTTCGTAATCTCTAATTCTCCTCTCGTCCGTCCTGTAGCATTTACGTATGAAATATGTCTCACAATTCCGGAGGCATCAGATACCATTTTGTGACCCTAATGGGAGTCGAAAAGATCAGAAGCGGATATTTTGTCCGTATGAGTGTAGATTTTCCATCCTTCGATGAATATCGTATGGGGGATCTAGATTTAGATCTTGCCAGGATGCAAAACTATGAATCGGATCGAACAGGGATAACTTGCATGAGTCGCACTCGCATTCGTAACGGTGGTTCGCCCGAGTTATACTTTGTATCGTAAGGAAATTAACCCTACAGTATCTGTACTATACAGTAACCCCGGGCCCAACAACACCACTGAGCATCCCCTGGTGGACCTGGTAACTTTCCTTCTTAAAGCTTATTTTATTTGGTTCTAGTCACCGAGCTTCCCTGAACTCCCATCTGCGAAAACCAACAGCTTCCCGTCCTTTCTGCCCATCTGATTTTTCTTTGGTCTATCCTAACTCTCACCACTTAGAATACGATAACAAAGTCAATACAAGATGGGAAAACCAGTCAGCGCAGAACCTCCGAGGGAGTCAGGAGAAGCGAATATCGATTGGGATGCACCACCTCAATATGAACAGCACTTTAGTGGGAATGATGGTCACATCAGTACCTCCGTATTGGGTATTTACCAGCCACCCTACTAGAGACAAATCGCGCCTCCATATCATTGGCTTACATTGTATACGAACAGATAATGGTAGAATTAGCATGATGTTTAATGGCGATTCGAAATTATTTCAAGACCAGTCACTGCCCCCTTTACCAGAGTACGAACCCGCTGCAATTCCACTCTCCCAAAGCTTTGCTACACCAGAACGACCTTTTCCGCTATTAAATATTGTCATACAAATCGTCGGTAGTCGAGGTGAGTTTTGTGGAATACAGATGAGAGTATACAAGGGAATTAATTGGAACTAATTGGAAATTGAAGGCGACGTCCAGCCTTTTGTGGCTTTAGGGCAAGAATTGCATGCGGTTGGTCACAGGGTCAGAATAGCAACTCATGATTGTTTTGATGAATTTGTTACAAATTCTGGACTTGAATTTTTCTCCATCGGAGGAGACCCTGCAGATTTAATGGCTGTGAGTAATGTATTACCAAGCTCACTTAGTTTCTAACGACTCATAGTATATGGTAAAAAACCCCGGCATAATACCTAAATTAGAATCTGTTCGAACAGGCGAAATTGGAAGAAAACGGAAAATGATTAAAGAAATGTTAGATGGTTGTTGGAGATCTTGCCTCGATCCCGACCCAAAAACAAATATTCCATTCGTCGCAGAAGCAATTATCGCGAACCCCCCAAGTTTCGCCCATGTGCATTGCGCTCAAGCTTTAGGTGTACCAGTTCATCTTATGTTCACGATGCCATGGACGGCTACGAGAGCATTTCCTCATCCATTGGCAAATATTCAATCCTCGAATGCAGATCCGAAGATGATAAATTTCTTATCTTATGGCATGGTGGAAATGATGACTTGGCAAGGGTGAATCTCATGAGTTACCCAGATAGAGGATTATGCTAAAACTGCAGAAGCTTAGGGTCTATAATCAATTCCTGGAGGAAAACGTCACTGGATCTGGAACCAGCACCTGCATTATTCGACTCTCACTTGATACAAACTGGGAAAGTGCCTTTCACATATTGCTGGTCACCAGCTCTTGTTGCGAAACCAGTAGATTGGCCTGCAACTATCGGTAAATATTCCGATCCCAATATATAAGAGAATATCCACTGACCAAATATAGATGTCTGCGGCTTCTTCTTTCGAGAAACGCAACCGTACACCCCACCTGCTGAATTGGATGATTTTATCAAGGCCGGCACTGTACCAATCTATATCGGCTTTGGGAGTATCGTCATGGAAGACCCGACTGCGATGACTGAAATTATATTGGCGGCTGTGAGGGAATGTGGAGTAAGAGCGATCGTCTCGAAGGGGTGGAGTAAGCTCGGTACAGGATTTGTAGAAACCGAGAATATCATGTTCATCGATGATTGCCCGCATGGTATGCAAAAGCCTATTAACTCTGTTTTCTCGGACTAATTCGTTGCAACAGAATGGCTCTTTCAGCAAGTAAGTGCTGTGATTCATCACGGGGGGGCCGGAACAACGGCGTGTGGGTTACGCAATGGACGACCTACGGGTATAATTCCTTTCTTCGGAGAGTAAGTAAGCCCACAACCCTCCACTTTAAAAATTTCCCTAATCCCATATCTAGCCAACCATTTTGGGCAAAAATGGTACACGCAGCTGGCGCTGGTCCGCCCCCGATTGATATTAAAAACATCAATGCCGAGATCCTTTCCTCGGCCATTAAATTCCTTCTCTCTTCCGAAGCCATTGAGGCAGTTGGTGTGATTGCAGACAAGATGCGGGCTGAAGAAGGGGTCAAATCGGCTGTTGACTCCTTCCACCGGAACCTAAGCGTGGCTGATATGAGTTGTTCAATGCTCCCAGAATCACCAGCGACTTGGACCATAAAGACAAAGAAAGGGAAAGAAAAGGTCAATTTGAGATTGAGCCACAGAGCAGCCAGCGTTTTGGTGGAGGAGAAGAAAATTGACGCTAAGGATTTGAGATTGTACGGATGCTGAACAGCCCCCTCTTTCATAGTCGCCAGTAGCACAACAGACCATAAGCTAACAAGTCATTCATAGATATAAACCTAAACCAATACATCCGGAGAACCAGCGATGGGATCCTGTCACAGCTACCACCTCGGTGGCTCTTGAATCGTTCAAAAATGTCGGCTCGTCGATTGGAAATCTGGTTAATCAGCCAGTTGCGGAGTATAAACGTGCACGGAGCGATTTTCATAGATCCAATACTTCTACTACTACGTCTTCTCAGCCTATGTCACCTTCGCAAGCATCATTGCCTACATACGCTGAAAGCGAACTTGGGCTAGTAAGACAAGACTCTCTCAGTGCCCCTACTGAAGACGGAGCGACTGTGAGTGGTGACACAAAGAGTGTAGGAGGGAAATCGGACCAGACACAGACTTCACAGAAGTCCCATGCTGGGAGAGCAGCAGGTAAAGCATTGGGAAGAGGGTTTGGTAAAGTGGGAAATGCGTTTGTTAAATCAGCAATTGATGTCCCTGTTGCTATGGCAGACGGACTGCATTCAGCTGTAAGTACCCAACGTTGTCTCCTTATGTCCATATTTATCTCACTATCTCCCAATACCTCGAAGCTAAATTTATATAGCCAAAGCTCTTTGGTGGAAAATACCGCGATCATGGCCCTGTAACCGATTGGAAATCAGGCACCATAGTAGGTGGTAAATCCTTCGCGTATGGCTTTTACGATTTTTCCGTAAGTCTTTTCGCGGAACCTATCAGAGGTGCGCGAGATAATGGGGCAAAAGGATTCGTCACAGGAGTGGGCAAGGGAGTGGGGGGGTTATTTACACAACCGGGTTACGCAATATTCGGTGCTGTGGGATATCCAGCTCTGGGGCTCTACAGAAGTCTCAACGCGAATAAAGATGAGGGGGCACAAGGGGCAATTCTTCATTCACAAAAGAATTATGGTGCTTACTTTGTGGAAAGGCACCACGCCACAAGAGAAGAGGTCGCTCGGATTATTAAAAGATATCAAGAACTCATGGGGATCACTCGTCCGGAGGATCTTGCGCTGACTCAAAGTCGTTTGAATGCTTTACCTCAAGATATGGGGGGGATTGAAAGTCGATATCCACGAGAAAGCATGGTATCTCAAGCACCAACCCTGGAAAATCGAGGGCTTGATGATACTTCTGTCAGAGCCTCTGAAGCTCCCCTGGCCGAACTAGAAAGTCCACCCCCCAGAGGCGTAATACCTGCCGGTTTCGATGGTCTAGCCTCAAATCCAATCGAGAGTTGGCGTGTATCTGTTCAAACGAATCCCCCACCGCCACCGAGCGTCAGGAGTGATGCTTGGCAGCCATCGTCGCCTCCTAGTAGCCATTCAGAATGTTCCTACCCAAATGATACAAAGAGACAACCACTATCCAATGACCAAGCAGGCGATGGAATCGTTCCCCAAGATGCGGACTACGCCGAGGCATCTCCAGCCTATGCAGAAATAGAGGCTTTGAGCGAGTTGGGTGATGGTGCTGTCGGCGGGAGCGAAGTAGGTGCACCATCAGACCTCTACTCAGCGAGCACTGCTCGACCTCGACCAGCCTTACAAAGTATGGCGCCCCCATACGATTCAAATGGCACTCCATTAGTTTCCCCTCTGGCCCCAGCACTGTTCCAACCAACAGTAGAAACAATAAGCGAGCTGAGTGCTGGTGGCGATGTTGAGATACAAGCATCTTCAGACCCCTCCTCGGTTAGCACTTCTCACCCCCGACCAACCACTCCAACGCAAGGTGATACGCCATTATTTTCACCCCTATCTCCAGCCACGAGTGTAGATAGCTCGGCGAGTGCAGAAACCACACTCACTGAACGCGAATCGCGCGAACTAGCGAGGGCGCTGGAAGAGTCCTTGCAGGTGCGAGATGAGTTGACTATTGCCATGGAAGAATCTTTACAGACACGAGATGAAATGACTATTGCAATTCAAGAATCCCTAGACGCTGAGAATGCGATAAAGGAGCGAGAGGCTCGGGATCTCGCGGCTGCGTTGGCGCTTTCTTCGAAAAGTTTTGAGTGGGGAGCCCCTTTGCCGGATAGATCATAACGTATTTAGATTTTTGGCGCAACATGGATGTGTATTGGATACCTCAACGGCTACAGTGTGCAACTTAGATATAATAATTAAACAATCCATCAAACAATCATCTAGCTCCCTTGAATTCCTCTGGAAAATAAAACTAACCGAAACTGCCGTATGTCTTGATCTGTTTGACGCAGCATAATTAACATACGGGTTCTTTCGCAGTCCATCGAGTCAATACAGGCGCTGGTAGGCGGACGAGTAAGAATAAGGTAAAAGAACATGAAAGATTGGTAGACAGGATGAAACTAACTGCTCATTTGCCTGGCGTTGACGGCTAGTTTAGATTGAGGTGCACAGGATATTTAAAGATAAACGCTAACCCTAAGTTTAGATAGTTGGCTACAGATAAGATACGTGAGAAGTTGGTTTGGAAAGTTGAAATCGAGGATCACAGGCATTTGTCAAACTAGACATATGCTTGTGCTTTAAACTTTTGTTCTCTCCTTAAATGGTACAGTCAAATTCAGTGGGAAACTATCCTAAAATACTCATAGCTTTTCCTGGATCTACTGTACTACCAAGGGGAATTTTAGTCCGGGTCCAACTGGAACTTGGCGTGTATAAAGGTTGATAATTCCCAGGACCAATTCCAGATTCTATTTTACTGAACTACACGAAAACTTTGGACTTTTCGAACATCTCTTATCTCCTCCTACCGTCCATCCCCAACCGTTCAAAAGGTTTCCGCGAATAACGATGTATCACATCGCTGGCGTATGGGATACAGAGTGTAGAAGGTTTGTACTACAATTCGACAACAAAGCATCTCAAGTTGCCCCTCTCAAATCGTCATTTTACAAACTCCTAGTGATCTTTATTCAATGTCATCGAGTGAGATATGGTTAACTTATAAAAACAAGCATATCGATTACGGACGAGAAATCGCTTCCCTTTTCACCCAGTGAAAATGCTGACAGAAAAAGAAGCGCAGTAATAACGACATGAGCAAACTCCTATTAGAATTCTAACAATACATTTTCAACTTTATATGCAGAAGACGGTTTACATACCAAATACCCTAAAAGACCTAAAAGATATTACAACTGAACAAATACAGGAACGACTCACAAACCTCCACTCGAATACCTCAGCGCCTCATTTTACACGCCCATTTGACAAGCATCTCCTCCAACCTCTCTTTATCGACTGGTTTCGCTAAATAATCATCCATACCTGCATTAGTACATTTCTCCTTATCACCTTGGATGCAACTAGCAGTCATAGCAACGACGACGATTTCACTCAGTGGGCCTCTTCTTCTCTCGTTGATATTTTCACTCTTACACACACTCATCTCGATAGTTGTCTTCTTGCTACTTTCTCCGAATTGCATATCGGGGTCTCCCTCCGCAAGTGGAGTCACAGGTGGAGACATAGGTGGAGTAACCGCGTACTCGGCTTTCGTTCGAAGGTGATTGGTAGCCTCGTAGCCATCCATAACCGGCATTTGAACATCCATTAGAATTATATCAGGACGAGGTTGCGAGGATGATGGCTGTCGGAGGTAGGAGAGAGCCTCAAGACCGTTCCATACGGCTGTTACTGAAAATCCAAGTCTTCGGATGTTGCGACAGGCGATGAGTTGGTTGATAGCGCTAGGGAGCTGTTAGTTTGGGATCTAAATGAACGAAAACTTCAGAGAGTACGTACTTATCCTCCACAACAAGAACTTGGATTTCCTTTCGCTGTTCCGGGGTTAAAGTCATTGGTGGGTGCTCAGACTCAGTTGAGTTATCTCCTCTTATTATAGCCGAAGAAGTGAATGATTGTGTATCGCTGCATCCAATTGCTTGGTTGATTAACTCCTGACTTTTTTCTCGATGGGCAAGTGGCTGGATCCATGAGGGAATCTTAGTAAGATTATTGTCGTAATGCTTTGACTCACTGAACTTTCGATGTACAACCAGAGCACCTTTCGAAGACGGCGAAACTTTGAGAGGTACCATGAAGGTTGCCGTACTTCCGCTACTTGTATCTGATTCCAAGGATATGGTGCCAGACATCAAGCCTGCAAGCTAAATCAAGTTAGTGCCTGAGCTCAGAGAAGGCGGTGTTTGGTGATAACAAACATTCCGTGAAATCGTCAACCCAAGTCCAGTCCCCCCGAATAGTCTCGCCGTTGAAGAATCCCCTTGACTGAATGGTCGAAACAACTTGTTCAAAACATCCTTATCAATTCCAATCCCTGTGTCTTCAATTGAGAATATCACATCCACCACTTCCCCACTCTCCTCCTTCCTACTGGTGCCTGAGACAGAAATCTTAACCCATCCTTCCTTGGTAAATTTCAAAGCATTTGTCAATAAATTAGTTAGTATCTGCCGTATTCTTCCCGGATCTCCCAAGAATTCAAGTTCTTCGTCAATCGAACTTTCATGGATGAACTGAATACCCTTTTGCTGTGCGAACATCGAAAGTAGTTTACACAACTCGCCCACTATTGCCGAGAGATGGAAGGGAACTTCTTCGATATCCAGACGTCCAGATTCAATTTTGGAAAAGTCTAGAATATCGTTCACTATGGAAAGAAGAGCTTTGCCTGAGAGTTGGATGGAAGCGACGTATTCTCTTTGCTCGGGTGTTAGGGTTGGATCCTCGGAAAGTAGCTCAACCATTCCTATGACTCCAGCGGCGGGTGTCCTTAATTCATGACTCATCTATAAACCATCAGTTTCAAGGTAGAGTAGACAAGATTCCTGGCATTTTTTGAGCTTCGGAGTGAAGCTTAACAAACATAACAGATAAATGCGGGAAACACATTCCCAACGTTTATTTGTGGATAAAAACATAACCTCCACACTTTCAATATCTGAGAGTGCATTGGAGGTCCATGCTAACTCTGAAGGCGCACTTACGTTTGCTAGGAATCTACTTTTCAGCTCATTAGAAGCTTTGGCAGCTTGCTCCTCTGCTGCCAATCTCGCATTCTCAACCTCAAGTTGTCCTATCTTCTTGATATCAGTAACATCAGTCCGTAAGCCCATGACGCCTCTGATGGTCGGTTTTCCATCTTCGTCCAGAGTATTGTGATCCAGATCAACAACGAGTTTGACTCGATAGATTTTGTCTCCCACAATATCCTCAAAGTAAGCCATATCGAGTCTGCCTGACAGAATGTCTCGGGCATTTTTCTGGAATTCTGATAATAGTATTAGATAGGCATATGATAACAGGAAAGATCCCGGAGCCGACCTGTTCCAGCCCCCTTTGTCGCTTCTTGACAAAGTTCAACTCCCTCACGTCCAACCAGATCACACGGACGAGGCGCAAGGTCAGTGTTTGTCCCCCCCTCAGCTAATGTGATAACAAGATTCTTGTCAATTGTAAATATCATCACGTCAGTCTGTGACAAAACTTTCAGTACCTGCTCTTTCGATCTCCCTTGAACGGAGTCGTGGATATCGCTGATTGTGGCAGCCCATATCTGATTGCGTTTCGATATTGGGTATACAGCAAGTAACATCCATCTGTAGATACCGTCATGACGCCGGAATCGAACTTCGTGGCTATACTCGGTGCGGCTATCTTTGTTGTGAAACCACTTAGCCATGATGTGAGGTAAATCGTTGGGATGAATTGCATCGCCAGGTCGACCAGATTTGTCTAGACCAGTAAACTCGCACCACTATAGTACATTAGTGCCACTTTTGCCACTGTCTATAGGAGCTGCTTATTTTGAGTATGCTTACTCTGTCGGTTAACCGATATTGTATGTCATCGTTCGAAGCTGTATGCGTCCATAATAAATGAGGCAAGTTGGTATCTGACGTCTTAGACTCATACTGTGTAGGCATTTGTTGTTCATTCAGCTTTGAGTAGGCCTGCAATTCCCGAAGCCAGACGACCCCTCCTAGAAAATCTTTGGTAGTTTCGTCATATAAACATTCTGCATCAATAGAAGCAAACATTTTCTGACCTGTCGCAGTATGAATGAACCCACATTCGTATCCGATAAATGGAACTTGAGAATGAGCAAGTCTGACGCCTGAGATTGTATTAAAATCAAGTTTGTAGAGGTTTAATGGGTTGCATTACCTGGATATTCTGCGGGTGAGAGTTGACGAGTAAAGTGTTTATCCCATAGCGGTAACTTCTTATAGAACGTCCGTCCATCACAAAGTCCATCCCCATCCATGATATCCCCGAAAATGTCTCTGCTTTTTCTGTTGAATATGAATATGAAGTCTTCGTTCTCGTCTACAGATATGAGATACCCTGGGACTTCGCGATTTTCGAATACTGCGTTCCTAATGCGAAAACTGTCGTAGTGTAAAGTTTGGCAACCTTTATCCTTGAGGGAACCAATGTTTTCTTGGTGAAAGGAAACATCACACTCCTTTTCTGGCGTCAAGGTGCTATTTCCTACGGGTCTCGAAAAAGTCGCAGGTCGCTCGACTGAAATAATGAAGTATGTTTTTCCATCGTAAGTACATCCAGACAATTCTGCGCGCAGTGGCCCCCTGCTTTGTCCAGAAACTGCGAGCGTTATCTCATGTGTCGGTCCCTCCCTTTCCAACCCCTTCTCCTGATGAGCACTGTATTCCTCGTCGAAGTCCTCCAGCACCGTCTGCCATGGTGCACTCGGCACTAGCTCCAATCCCAACTCCCCCGGAGAGTACCCATATAATTCCTTGCTAGATAGCGTTGGACTTGGAGATCCCAACAGTTTTCGGATCGCATCGTTTGCAACAACTGCTGTCCCACTTGACGATAAAACTAATGTAGGCGTCGGGAGGCGGAGGAGGACTGTAAATTCCAGGTTGCCGGTTGGAAGTGCTGCCGTGTCCTCTGCGGTACTCGTTCTGCCATCCACGGCCTCCAGGACCTCCAGGGCCATACCTATAGCTGTGGCTCGCATCTGAACCAATCAAATTCCATAGAAATCCTTGAGAGCACCTGCAGCTGGGAAACCACTTTGTCTTTCCCAATACTCCGTACCACCAATTCACTCAGCCATTAGAAGTAGTTGCAATTGGGGAAAGGCGGTCAATCGTGCTTTGGACGACACCATTATTGACTATTGTTCCAAACATGCATACCTAGGGACATTTAACTCCACCCACAGGACAGATTGACTCTGGACCTAAAGCAAAATAAGAACTATCACCGCCGAATGTAGTAGGTATTACATTCATCTGACATTCACGAGAGAAAACAATGAACCCTGCCTATGACGTGAGCAGCTCTGGAGCCCGCTGCCCACGTCCGAGAACCACCTGCACCGGCATTCACACCGTATGGAAATTATGTTGTGCGATCAATCGGCACCGAAGAAATATCAGCGTTGAAACGTTTTATTTCACTACAATCTCGGAGGCTCCATCCAGATTCCAACCATCCAGATTCCAACCACGGGATCGAGATCCCCGTCAAGAAAGGTGCCAACCCAACCTCTTTGGACTGAATCAGCCAATTGCAGCACTGTTCCTCGATCACATTCGAACTCTGCGAGATGCCGGCGATGATTGAACTCGGATATCCCAGATTGCCGCATGGCCGCGGCGCAACGTGTGAGAGGCTCTGAATACAGCGGGCGGATGGACACGGAGAAGATATAATATTGGCAAATCGTAGATCGAATACCGTCCTGCAGCAATCTCACTACTTGTTGGCTTCGGAGTATATCATAGTTAAGTCTTTATAGTGATATGCTGTGTTGTGTTTACCTAATAACTTTTCGACCAATCAGAGAATTAAGGAGTTTTGGATTAAATTTTTTTCTTCGACTTTTTAACACACCCGCTAAAGGGGTTGGCACCACTAAGCCGGCACTACTACTAAGCCGGCGGTCCTAGGCGGCTGGCTACTTAGTAAGCGACTCTATAGTCTACTAAGGGGCCACTACTAATATAAGTATGTTACAATAACCGACAGCTAAATCTACTATTAAATAGTAAATCTATTACTTTATAATTATCTAATAATATTAGAATTTAAATTAAAGTATTTTAACTATTAGTAGTTAAGTTATTAATTATTTAACCCTAGGACCACCGGCTTAGTAGCACTAACCCTTCTTACGGGTATACAAAAAATCCAAAAATGCTAAATCTTCTGATTAGTCGACTAAATGCTTGATAATCACAACTCACTATAATGACTTAACTATTATATACGCCGGAGCCAACAAGTATCACCAGAAGACGGAGGGAATACCGCTCGCCTCTTTTATATAGAAGGGTAAAAAACATGTTATATAATGGATCTGGACAGCGCGCACCTTCCACTCCGCCCCCACGACCCCCGCCTCCCGCTTACATACGAAGTGTAATGTATAGGAACTAAGGAAAGGTATAAGCCCACAATACAGCCTTCTAGGCCAGGTGAATTGTTCGATTCATACGGAGGTAAACTTTTTAGAATTTAAAAAATGGGGGTTCCGAGCTGTACAGAGTCCAGACCCTTTACAAAGATTGTCTATAAACTCCTTAATGGGGGTATACAATAAAGCTGGACAGTGTCACGCAGATCATATGCGGGAAAAGCCTATATTACCCAGATCTAAGTCTCTGATTGCTAGTTTAGCTGCAGATCGGGGCGGCGCCGTAATAGTCCCTTGAAGGATAGTGTCCAGCTTTACGCCCTCATCACTTTTTCACGCTCCAACGTTCTTTGGAATTTAAGACCCTTGAAAAGATATTTTGAACAGATAAACTAGATTCTGGGGTCTGCCAAATGCTGCTAGAAACAGATTCGTAGAAAGAAAAACTGTCAAACATCAGACATAAAAGGGAAGAGGAAATAAAAACATGGTCTAAGTTCATTGGAAATCCTGTTATCCTGACAACGAATATTACATACAGTGTACAGGTCAAGCAAACACCAGTTTTCTAGAAAAAATCAAAATCTTACGCACAGGGAAATTAACACTGTCACAAAACCAAAAAGTAACGGGCCGCGTAATAAACAGAAACAAGAAAGCTGCAGAAAACTGGGCACTTCTTACGTGATGAGCAATGTAGTCAAGCCCCTGCCCGGGGTCCCGTCGTTTTGATGTGTTCGCATGGAGATATCAATTAGTATCAAGTAATAGCATGCACTCTAAAAAGTGTGTTGAGAGTCAGTTATGCTCTAATAATAGTAAGCAGTAGAATCGTTGGAGTATCAGAGGTACATGAATAGGTCCACGTGAGCCTCGCTTAAAACGTAACTAAACGTGTGTTTATTATCCCAACAGTATGAATATTTGGGGGGAAAGGTAAACAAGGCGGCAAACAAAGGGAGGAAGAAAGAATCGACTTGAGTAGAAAGCGTATTAGGAGTACAAATATACACAGTATATTAATTGTTCTAAAATCTCGCCAAAAGATTATCGCACTTCTCAGGAACAAAGTAGGAGTGTATAATGTGGTTGAGAGAGGAAAGGCATTCTAAAGAAAACTAGTAAAAGGAAAGAAGATGCAAAAACCCAAAACCATCATAATTTATTACCTAACAACAACTATCGCCTTTTCAACCAACCAATGCAAAAAAATCAATCAAAAAAAAAAATCCCAAGTTCCGAAAAAGCAAGCGAAAAAAGAAACCCAGTCCAATTCCAATGCAACAACAACAAAGTCCTGTGAACCGACAAAAGATCTGTCGATATATCACTCATCCACTGAATCTCCCCATTCTCTGCACAAACTGAATCCTCTCCCTCTTGGTCCCGACACAACTAACACTATCACTTGGTGCAACACTAGCCGCATACTTTTCCATCCCATCGCTATCGTTATCAGCATTGCTCTCTGGCAATTCCACCTGGCTAGCTCTCACGCTAACTCGACTGCTGCCTCCAACTCTGCTTCCACCACTTCGACTTCCTTCAACTCTGCTACCACCGTCATCAACTCGACTAGATCCACCAACCCGACTCGACCCACCAACACGCGAGCCGCCAGAACGGGACTCAGCAACAACGCTTCTGGGTACATCCGCTTGACTACCAGCTCTGCTCCCTACTCTACTACTACCCGATACCCTGAGAGTGGCAGTGGAGCCCGCGCTACTACCCGCCTTGCTGGGGGCACCCGTGATATAATTCGAATGCACCGATTGGGCCGTCTCCGGAACAAGTGTTCGTTCCGTTCTATGGCTTCTGGCAGAAACATGCGAGGCATCATCTCGGTGACTAGGTGCATAGCGTTCCGAGACGGCCGATTCGCGGGAGGAGTGATGTTTGCTCCCACTTCGGTGGGAGGAAGTCGAGACATGGCTGGGAGCGCGACTAGGAGCAGGAAGCATTTGTAAAGCCTCCGCCGTGACTCTGGAGCGTCCAGAGCCGGAGACATAACTCCCCTCATCAATTCGCTCCATGTATCTGTCGCCTTGATCCATGTACCTGTCGTCTTCCACTCCAGTACCAGCCTCGCTGTACTGCTCAACGTATCTAGGTCTCACATCCCTAGCGCTCGCAGAGGACCGCTCAGAGACGACGCTGCGAGCGGGAATGCGTTCCACGACATGATGCTCCCGATGCCAGTCCTCTGACCCATGGCTCTGAGGCTGTTGATCGTAAGAGGCTCTTCTTGGGTTCGCGGACATTGCCATAGGAATAGGCGCAGGTGCTGGTTCTGGAGACTCGCTTCTCACCATGGCGTAAGCGAAGGCCGCACCGGCAGCAGCACCAAGGATAGTTCCAATGACTTTGGAACTGAGGCCCTTCGACTCGGCGGGAGCGACGACAGGCTGGCTGACACTTCGACTCAGCTCAGGATGTTGTCTTTTATAAGTCTCCGTTGTGACGGTGTGTCGTTCCATAACTCGTGAAGAAGGAGCAGGGCAAGTATTCGAACGTTGAAATGTTCCCGGTCCTGGACCAAAGGTTGAGGCAGAAGCTCCAGAGACGACACTCCTCGCAACATTATCCTGCCAGCCTACAACACTTCTAGAATCATTTCGTTCTCCACGTTGTGACCCGGCCTGAGAGGCGCCGTCATGGTCGGTATAAGCTGCTTGTATCATGTTGCCGTCAAAGTCTTGAATCTTAGCAATGAGGTATTCGGCTCCTTGAGTTTTTATCCGGTCAAAGGTGTGGTATTTGAGAGACTTATTTAAGAATTCGGATTTCTTGTGAAAATCGGTGAGAGCTTTTTCGGAAGGGGCGCTTAAAGATATATTTGAAAGAATCGGTGACGCGGAGGGTGCCTGGGCAATGGAGAAGACAATATTTCTTCGGGTGGACCCGGATTCAGTTTTGCTTATGGTCCCGTAATGCAGACATGGAATAGAGGCGCTAGGGGAAGAGGCAGAGAGGTATTGGAGACCCAATGGCTGCGTTATGGCAGCGTAAAATGAAGAAGCACTAGGGAGATGGGAAACCTCAAGGATGGGAGTTTGAGATGACATGAGTCTCGTTGGAATGGAGAGCAGGGGAAAAATCAATTGCCACGATGTCGTACAGTAGTGAAACGGCTCTGCAGTGTACAGCGAATATATTTTCTAACAGGACATAGTCAGTTTGGTCCCTTAAGTACGGATGCAGTTGACACGAGAGCCGGACACCATCTGCTCAAGACGGTGTGCCTGCTCCACTATCCCCACAGTGGATCTTTTTGCTTTGCTCAGAACCTCTCTGCCATCTTGACATCCAGTAACACGACCTATACTCTCACCCACTTTCCCTTTCGCTGGGCACAAAACCTGCAGTAGATTGATCCGCAACAACTAATATCTGCAACATACAGTCCGGCCCGGCCAGGCACGAACGCAGAACAACTCCCCTGCGCCCTGCTAGAGCATGCGAACACTTGACAACGCCTGTCAAACGTCTCCAGACTATATGGGCAGTTTCTCTCCGTATGCCACGTTTCGCGAATAAGAGGCTGGTTGATCTCCCGAAGTCGTTAAGTGGCGTTGCGTTGCATATGCATGATCGCCTCGATTTTCTGATTGGGTCTTGGTATTCCAACGCGGTCAATAGGATCGGTCCCCCATTCTCCATTTCTGTGGAGTTTCCTGACAATGGGAATCGGGGCAGAATTGGAGTCCAATTGAAAGATGCGAAATTTATGATCTGTGGTTTCGCAGGATCCAAAGCCACCGCGATTGCCGTCGTATGACTCTGGGGGCCCTGCATGTTCGGACAGAGGGGTTAATATCAGCATAGAATAGTCTCGACTCACTCACGAGGTTGCGCCATAAGCCCGAAGAAGCCTGAAATCATTTATTACCGACAGTTCGGGGAATTTATCGTATTCATCTTATTCTAGGAAGCTCGATCTTGGGATACATGAGGCGGCCAAAAGTCGACCATGTTCATTCGCTAGGTGCATCCACGCGGATGAGGCTATCACGACCAAGTCGAGGCCCAATCTCCAAAGGAAAGGGGGACCACCAACTGGTTGTCCTCTTATCAAGGGCGATTGATCGTACCAACAGCAACTTTGCTGACGAGAAAAAGGAAAGAAAAAAGACCAAAGGAGATGTGAGCCAGTTGAGTGGCTCACAAAGACGACTAAGCGTCTTGGATCTGATGTTGAACGCCTGATGTTTTGGTTGTAAAAACAAGGACAGAGCACACAGAAACCCAAGCTCGGCGACCTCTAGCATAGCAATGATGTTGTTATCGATAGCATCTGCTAAAAGCCCCGCTTTCACCTGAAATCGACCAAGTCTCTCGTATTCCTCCATCTTTCCACCGTTTCGTGTTAGATACCGTGGTTGTCGTTGTCGAACGTTGCTGGCGGGGCGATCAGATTAGGTGTGGGTCGAGAAGTGGGTTGGCACTAGATGACATCCCACACATCCTCTGCGGCGTGGCAGAACTTGCTGCAGGCGACACTGGCGGAGAGGGAGTAGTTGCTGATGGAGATCTTCTCATCCACGTACTGGTCCGCGAAATTGTCGGAACCTTTAGCCATGGCTCCAACGAAGACACAAATACTCTCATTCTCGTCGAGGGACTCCACGTATTCTCGCACACGAACCACTTCCGACTCAAAACTGAGGGTAACCTTGCGGCAGTTGGGAGGAAGATGATCAGTAATGGGATTGGCAATAACCTTGAGGAGTTTCTCCTGGGAATTGACGGATCGGATGGAGAGACGATGCAGGAGTTGGACCATGAGACCCGCAAATCGCTTAAAGGTACGTGGGATTCGAACCGTCGGGCTCACCTCAATGAGCACGCCTTTTGCGGTGTGGATATAGATCTGTAGCTTTCCGGCCTTGTTGATCGGGGAATCGAGAAGGGTCAAGAGGCACTAGGCGTTGGTCAGCAGGCAGCGCCTTGTATGCATATCAAAGATTTCAATCCAACCTGGTGTGTAATGTCTGGTCTGGCGTCACTGATATCGCGGTTCATCTTACGCATGACGCCAATGTGCTCGTCACTATTGAGGAGAGAGTATTTTTCGTCGCGTTGGCCTGGTCTGCCGCCGCCATGGCTGGCCTTGTAGGTTTCGAGACTGGCGTTGGAGAGCACGACGATGAGTCGCTTGGTATCTTTGTCGGTCTTGGGGATTGGGACATGCTGCTCCGCGACGAGTTGAGGGAGGCAAGGAGGAGGTAGAGATTGGGTTCCTGACATGATGAGGGTTAATCAGCTTCTCTGCGCCAGGTTGTTGAAATCTGCGAGATGAGGAATCCGAGGATGGGTTCCAGGAATGTTGCGTTAGTTGCGTTGCTTTCTGGGGAGTTGGTGGTGGTTTGGTAGGTTGAAGGCAGAATAACTTGCCAGTCAAGCAGAACACGGCGGGTTTTGTGAATGGAAAACAAACCAACTCCTTGAAATGTTTGCTTATTGGCTTCTTTGCTTTCTTCGCCCCTTTGCCTTGTAATGTCGCGATCAAGACAGGAGTTTGGCTTTGCTTTGGCTTTGGTGCGGGCAGCAGTTCGGAAGCTTACTGTACAGGTGCGACGCGAGTATCGCATTCGCTACAGTATCGCTGCCACCACCTCGGGCCGAGTCATGTCCATCGCTCGCAGGCAAAATCGCAACACTCTTATTGGGAAAAAATGTGAAAGAAAAAAGTCGTGAGAAAAGGGAGTTACTGCTTACGAGGGCGCTTCACCGATCGGCTTTCTGGCGACGACATCTTGACGACGCGGATTTGGATGCGGATATAGAGTAATGCAGTATAAGAATAGAGTATTTCTGTTCGATGTACGATGTACGATGTACCCTCCGTACTTTCTGAGTCGTGGTTGTGCCTCGCTAGCCTGGGCAGGAGTGGGAGTGGGAGTGGGAGTGGGAGTGGAAGTGGGAGTGCGGGGTGTTTCTGGAGCTCTGAAAGCTTGTTGAGGCGTAAGAATTCAGCGGGAGAAGACAATAATTTCGCAAGTTGTACTGCTGGACTAATTCGACAGTGCGAGAGCAAGATACACAAAAACACACAAGGCCGTTTGGATGTGATGTGAGAACAAGAGAGGGAAAGGGGACGGGCGACGGGATGTGAGATGTAAGACAGAAATCTCTACTGAGTCGCGCCGCTTTTAAGCACCGCCAAAGTTAGAGAGAAAGTACTTGCCGCTTTGCGGCTTTGGGGCTTGAGCACTCCACTCTCTGACTGTGCCTAGGTACCGAGTACTTGTTTTTATATCTACCAAGTGTATCGACAGCTTGATATATGGATTACTAATCTTGGTTCCTATGAATAATTAATGCTGACTAACATCAAATTTCCTGTTCATTCTAGGAATCTTTCATATAAGAGAGAAGTTTTACCATCGATTTTTAGTAGGAAACTATTACTAAGAGTTGATGGCAATACGTCCCTTCTACACAACAAACTATCCTCAGTGTACTAGGTACTTGGTATTCCTTACTTTGCACGGATCCCACGCCAAAATCCGAGTCAAAAGCTACTTCCTCATACGAAGGCACTAACCTTTCCTGGAACAGATCTAGCTTAAAGCTAAAGATACTGACCTAGGTATAACAGCACCGACCAAGCACGCCAGATCTATAGACCGTAGTATCTATCCAGCTACCCCATATTTGAATGACACATTACCTCGCTAAAGGTAAACAAAAACTGTTGGTATCACTCTAAGTGATGGGATACAGTATAACTTTGTTGGATTATATTCAGTATGAGGTTCTAAAGGAGTGTGCGGTGTTGTTGCTGATATATGGAGTGTGTGCCGTACTGTCTAAGACAGGAGCACGTGACCGTCCTCCTTCCCACCCAGGACCTGATTGTATCGACAAAAACACTTCTCGAATTAAAATCCTAACCTTCACATCCTCCTACACATAATTTTTTATACTTTATCGTATTTTAGTAATATCTACAAGGATATAACGATTGGCCATGGACAAATAGATTGCTATTGGAATCAGTTTTCTATATAGTATACTACTACCTTGTATCTCTTCAAGTTATAATTATTCTAGTTAGTGTAGTATCGATTTTAAGGCAACTTAATATCACGCTCATTACGAAGACAAATGATTCATAAGCCAATTCATGTTACCCTTATAAAGTCGGAGCTTCTGTTGCCCTTATATATATGATTCTGTGATTATTAGCGACAATTAGAAAATGAGATCCTGTAAAGATCACGTGATCATTGCTTCTCTCGCTTCCATCCGTCAGGTCTCTTCTGCTATTCACACGATCCTTAAAGACCTTGGTACTCCGATTCTGGCTAGATCTCGAACGGACCGTAGCTCGGCTATTTTTACGAGACAACGTTGCTTGGCTATTAGCTTCGCAATGTAATGTTATTAGTAGTACAAGCTCTCGGTTACAGCCTACTTGGAAAAGTTCGGTGTTCCAGAGAACGAACTAATAGGAGAAAAAGTACACTTACTATTTATTGTTTCTCACTAGCAACATACCTACTACCCTTACAACTTGTTGCGTTACTATGCCATACTCCCTGTTATATAGGGTTTATACCCTACTATATTGTTTAGAAGGAAAGGAGCGGTAAGAAGC